>CAUYRH010145433.1:0-18658 GCA_963574655.1 Perodicticus potto
TAGCCTTTGCTAAACGTCCCCTGGAGGGCAAAATCCAGCCTTTCCCCAGTGCCAGTTGACAAGTGCTGGTTTAAGCTACAGCTAGGGGAGGTGACTGATAACCACGTATTGGGACACATTTCTGGAAGTGGTCAAGACCCTTCAGCTCCCCTCATACGGGCAGGGAGAGGTTCTAGGAGAGGTGACAGGCACCAGCTGCGGCGGCACCTACCTGCCGGGCTCTGTCGGCCTTCAGGGCCTCCATGTCGCTCTGCAGCTGCTCCTTCTCTTTGATCAGCTCCTCACTAAGGGTCTCCAAGTCCTGGTTGCTTTGCTTTTCTCTCTCAAGCTGGGTCTGTAACTTTTCGATCTGCAAAGATCCAGCCCGGTGCAGAAGTCAGTCAATCGACCCATGACCAAACCCTCAGCCCCACAGAATACTGTAAAAGGGCTCTTCTCAAGGAAAACCTCCTGGCATGGTTCTGTGGCAATCTCCTCGCCCCCTCACCCTTCACTCTTAGAGAGGAGGCCATCAGGCACCAATCCGCCGACACCCCCTCCAAGCCTGTCTCTTCCAGCTGGCTTGTGCCCCATTGCCCAGGTCTGCCACTGCTGGGCACCTCGGGGGGATCTCATGCACCACCCCCTTGTCCTCCTTCCTGAGACTCCCTGCCTTAATCAGCGATGTCACTCAGCTGCTTGATTAGTCAGGCCAATTTGTCAATAAGCCCTGTGCTTCCTACCCATCCTGCATCCTCCAGAATCCCCCTGAGCCTCTGCCCCAGGCCAGGCCACATTTCTTCTCGCCTGGACAGCAGCCCAGGGATCTCCCCAATACCATGGTCCTTTGCTAAACCCCATTTGTGCCCACCCCTCCCAAACAACATAACCTACCCAGGGCTTCTCACATGCACGTCATGCACACGAGCACCTGGATGACCTATTAAAACACAAGTTCTAGGGGCAAGGCCCAAGATCCAGCTCCCAGGTAGCGCCCATGCTATGGCCTGCACTGTCTGTGTCACAAGGAGTTAAAGTCTGGGCTATCCTTTCCTTAGCATGGGCGACAGGACTGGGAGAAGCAAGATGCTGCTAAGGGACAAAGTCTTTCCTCCCTCCTATGTGGCTGTGAGCAAGTTTCCACAACCGACCACCAGGGCCAGCAGTACCCCTGTGCTGAGCACGTCATGCTAAGGGCAGCTCACCTAGCACACAGCAGGTGTGATCCATGAGAGCCACCCCACTCCTACCCTGTGGGCCTGGGCATCTGCACTCATGTACTCCAGGAATCCTGGTGCTGCTGGTTCGAGACCACTGCTCTAAAACCATGGTTCTCAAGGGGAACGACCTGGAAGCTATGAAAAATCTGACCCTCAGAACAACAATCAAATCAGAACCTCTAGGGGTAGATGCAGAGATGCCCAGGTGACCACAGTGAGCAGCCTGCCCTGAGACGCTGCTCTAATTCAGCCTACCTAGGTGGGACCGTGCATGGATAGGTTTGCAGCGCTTCTTGGGTGATCCTAAAGATTACTGTCTAAGGCAGCTCTGCCACACTCCTCACGTGAGGGGCTGCCAGCCTTCCTGCCTCCCAGGTCTGTGCATGGGCTCAGACTGTCCCCTGCCCCAACGAGAGTGCCTCCCCCAGTCAGGCTGCATGTGGGTCCTTCTCAGAAGTGGGAGCAGCTTCCCTTTCCTACCTCTGCCCTACTTTTAGCACAAAGCCTGGGACACAGAAGGGAGCCAGGGCTTGCCTCTGAGGGGCCCATTCCTAAGAGCAGCAATACAGGTCAAATGCAGGAAGTAGCAGTGTGTGACCCCCGCCCTGCTCTCACTCCTGGGGGGCCTGCCCCAGGTCCCCTAGCTCCCAGGCTGGGCTAGGCTGGCTCCAGAGTCTGATTTTCTCTCTTTTCCTCCTTTGCTGCTAAAGCTTAGCCCCTCATCCCTACTGCCCCTTCACTCTCAACCTTCTGACTGTTCTTAATTCTGGCCTAAAGATGTGGTTTCCCAGGTCCCACCCATCTTTCTCCTTCTATGGTGCTTTGCCCTGCACTCCTCTCCATCCCAAGGATGCCAGGGCCTCTGAGGTGCTCACTGTGAGGAGATGTGCGCTAGCTGCAGGCCTTCTGGCCCCAAAAGGGCTCCCTGACCTTCTCACAGCCCCTTTCTTGGGCTACACACTCCTACAATGTGGCCTTGGCCTCCCAGGACCCCTGGATATCTCTACATGGGCTGCTTCTCATGATAACCCCCTAAAGAGTTACTATTCTGTCCTTAAAAACGAGGATTCTTTCCCTCTTGACTCCAAGAATGAACTCTTATGAAATCAATACAAAATTATAGACAGAGGAGGGCGGCAGCTTCCCCAGGATCCACAGAAGTGCCGTGAGTTAGAGGGAATGATGAATGAGGTTTTCTTTTGGAGGCAGAGTCTCCCTCTGTCGCCTAGGTTAGAGTGCTGTGGTGGCACAGCTCACAGCAACCTCAAACTCTTGGGCTCAAGCCATCCTCTTGCAAGATTCAGCCTTCTGAGCAGCTGAGCCTATAGGGTCCTACCATGGTGCCTGGCTAGTTTTTCTATTTTTAGTAGAGACAGGGTCTTGGTCTTGGTCAGGCTGGTCTCAAACTCCTGAGCTCAAGCAATCCACCTGCCTCAGCCTCCCAGAGTGCTAGGATTACAGGCATGAGCACCCAACTAGGAAGGATGTTTTAACCTCAGGGAAGTACGGTTTCCACAGATATCACGGACATAAGCCAGCTCAGCTCACAGCCTGGGCTATGCTCCTGAGGTCCCCTGTGGGGCTCAGTGGAGACTAGTAGACCCACTTACAGACTGAGCTATGCTGGCTGGGTGGCTGAGGGGCAGAGGGGCAAAGTGTGACCCTCCCACTAGTGCTAAAAGTGTTCTTCCATTAAACACTGGGGCGCACCATTGTGCCCCAGGCTCTGGGCCAGGTGTCAAGGACAATAGGTCCATGTGCCATGTACAAAGAGTGAAAGAAGAAGCAGCCTGCTGGGTCAGGCCAAGCAGGACAGAGAGGAGAGGGGTCCAAGTATCCGACAGCTCTTGCCTGCCAGCCCCTCCTTTCTGGCACTCCCAATCCCCAGTCACAAGGGAGTCTGTGCCAAAATATGACCTCCCCAGGGCCACAGCAGGAAAAGGCTGGCATCAGGCCAGGGAGTTAGGAGGGTGTGACCTGAGGATAGGGGTGTAAGGACTCAGCAGCTAGGCCAGGGCAGCGACATGCCTGAGAACCACCCTTGTGGCCGGGTAGGAGGGGACCCACAAAGGTCCCTAGGCCAGCGAGATCACAATGCAGGCTTTCCGGGGCAGAGCTGAGAGGACCCGCAGAGTTGGAAATTCTCATCTTCTAACGGTCTATTATCTTGGCCAAGGTTGGACTGCCATTTGTGAAGTCATTTCCTGTGCTAGGTCCGCGTGAATCTAAGGAACCAAGACTTTCTAGGAACTCTCTCCATGCTGCCCACCTCGGGAGACACGGCCTGAGATGGGGGTGTTTTCCATTGTCCTGTAGAGATGACAAACCACTTGGCAGCTGAAACACTGTAAGGCACACGATGCTTCGCAGGGACAACCCAAGGAACCTACTCACGGCAAGGGGGTGTGTCCAACCCCTCAGTCAGAGGCGAAGACAGAGCAGAGCAGGACCATGCGGACCCAGGAATCCTGCCTGCATCCCACACTCTTCCCACAGTCCTGTGATGCTGCAGGATATGACACCTGGAAATGCCAATCCTGTGTGGCAGTCGGCCTGTAAGAACTCTCGCCTCCTCCCTTGGCTGGAATTTGCCAGCTGGTGTGTTCAGAGCCCCCATGCACCTGTGCCATCCTCAGTGTGGACCAGATGGATGAGGTGCCCCCTAGCCTCTCAATGGCCCCTTCCCACACCTGAGACCAGATTTGCTGTGTGAACAGGGATCCTGGTAACTGTAGAACAAGGCTGGCCTGTAAAGGTCGGTCTGCCCTCCCACAGGTCTGGGTTCTGCTGGGCTACCAGGAAGACCCAGCTGCTGCCCTTAAAAGCAAATGCAGCTCAGCTTGCTCTTCTTCCTACCCCATATCCCAAGAAGAGGGAAAGAGCATGGACAGACTTGCTCTTGGTCTTAGGCAAGACCCTAAAATGCTCAATAGTCTCAGGCTCACGCACACAGCTCTGTACCTGGAACTCGGAGCCACACACAGTGCTTCCTCTCCCTTGCCCCACTGTGGTTGTGAACAGAGCGCTGCTCTCTCAGTTGATCACTCTCTCTGTGCTGGACTCGTTACACACAGTCCCACCATCCTCACACATCCATTAGGTCATGTGACACAAGAAGAAATGCATATTCGGTCTCCTCCCAATTTCCTGGCACAACAAGCTCCTAAAACTCTTAGAACCTTCAAAGTGGATGTCTTTCTTGTATGCCAGTGAGATGTCAGGAGGCTGGGGGCTCCCGGGCAGCCTCAGGATGAGGGCTGGTTGCCAGGGGAACCCCCCATGTGATTAGAGGGTGGCAACTTTCAGGGCCCCCCACTCCAGGGAGGAGAGAAAGGCTAGAGATTGAGTTGCTCACCAAAGGCCAGTGACATATCAGCCATGCCTCTGTACGTGTATAAAACGCCCCAGGGTGAGGTCAGAGAGCCTCTGGGTTGGTGAACACCTAGGGGTGCTGGGAGGGGGAGACCAAGACTGGGGAGCTCCATGCCCCCTTCCCCAGGCCTGTGCGTATGGGCTGCTCCTGAGCTGTATCCTTTACAATAAACAAGTAATAAGAAGCCATTCTGGCAACAGCAGAACCCAAGGAGGGGAGTCTGGGAACCTCTGACTTAGTCAGTCAGAAGCACAGGGGACAGCCTGGCCTCGGACTAGCATCTGAAGGAGGGGCCAGTCCTATGGGACTGAGTCCTTAACCTGTGGAACATGTGCTAACTGGGCAGACAGTGTCGGAACCGAGGGAAATCGGAGGATACCCAGTTGTGTCCGTCGAGAACTGGAGACTTGCTCTGTGGGGAAAACCCACGCGTGTAGTGTCAGAAGTGAAGTGCCGAGGGCAGTGATGTAGAAGAGAAAAGGGTTTTCTCCTACAGGTAGGTGCCCTCTCAACCCCACGTCACAGAAGACAAAAAGACACAGAAGTCACGTGTCCAGCAGAGCAGGAACAAGCCCAGGCTGCCTCTGATGCATCTCAGGAGTCACTCGTGTCCCTCTATTATAATTAACTGTGACTGCATCTGGACACCTCACCCTCCTCAATACCCTTCCTGGCCCCCTGCTTGCCTGTCTGTTCCAGACAAGAATTGTGGAGGGAGGGCGGGCGTCCCAGGCTGCCCTGCCTTCCTGCCTTCCCCTGACCCGAGAAGGCCACGGCTACCTTCTTACTGAGCTGGTGGTTCTCCTTCTCCAGCTCCCCGCACTTGAGGCTGCTCTCCTCCAGCGTGAGGGCCGCGTCTCTCAGCCCCTGGATGGTGCTCTGCAGGCTCTGGTTCTCCTTCTCCAGCTTGAGGACGCGGCTGGAGGCGCACTCGTTCAGCTCAAACACAAATGACTTCCTAGAGGCTGAAGCGCAGAAGGCGGTCAGAGCCACGTGTTCTGGGGACCTCTGCTTTCACCCCTGCCCAGGGTCTGAGAGGGGCTCCCACTAGGCACCCCCTCCTCCTTCCACTCTCACTTCACACGGTGTTGCTGCCACCAGCAGGGGCAACCCAGAGTTCAGGAAGAAGCAGGCTCCAGCTAAGGTGCTGATGCTAGAGTTGAAGGCTGTGTGACTTACAAGAATCACTTGTTTACCTGGCTGCTAATCTGTCTAACTCAAGGATTTCGGAGGCTAACCAGATGGCCCACAAGTGACATTTCTGGTGCTTGCTCAGAGTAGTGGGTGTATGGGCTGCTCAGAAAGGAGGGGCAAGGGACCTGACCAGTGAGGTCAGCTGCCGGTGACAGGCAGCTATGCTAGGACACCTGTTGATCATTTGCCAGCCTGGGCCGCAGCCTTTATACAGAGATTTCTTTTTGTGCCTTCATATTTATATTGAAGAAAAGTGACATACTATATGCAAATTGCTTAAGAATTCTAAGTGAAATGGAAAATCAACTAAAGATAGAAAAAGACACATTATCCTACAACCATCAACCCCTATTCTGCTTTTAAAGAGCTCTGATGCAAATGGAAAAGGCAAGAGCTGGGAATGGAAGTTCTTGGTCCCCTATTGCACAAGCAGGGGTAAGTTACAGGGGAGGGGAAAGGTACAGGAAAGCCCCTAAAGAGGGATCGGAGTTGTCACAGACCCCACTGTTCCCACTCAGCAAATGCACTTATCCCATGGAGCCTTACCACTCTGTGCTAAGGCAGCTAACCCCACCCTGGCCTTACTCATCACCTCAGGACTATGGGGAACAGAGGTTGATGGCTCTCACAGCACACACAGCCATCTGGAAACAAAATGGGTACATTCAGATTAAATGTCAGGATTGAAAGGTACCTGTCTTCTCCTTTGAGTTTTCATCTTCTACCAAGGGTAAAAGCACAGGCCAGTATATCCTAAAGCCCCAAGGCAAGGCAGCAGAAGGGGTCAGGGTGTCTGTGGCCCTCACCAAGGCCCAGTGCTGATTCACACATAAAGACACATATGTTCAACATACGAAGTTGCTTGGAGGGCTTTGTCCTGAATGTGCTGCAAATGAAACTAACCTGATCTGACACACTAGCTCCACTAATGCAGAACCTGTGATTATCTGGGACAGTATCTCTGCAGCATTTATGAAAAAAGATTTTTTATTATGGTGAAATATTTATGATTTTAACCATTTTTAAGTATATAGATCTGGACAGTAGGTACATTCACATTATCCTACAACCATCACCCCCATCCATCCCTTTTTATCTTCCCAAGCTAAAGCTCTATACCCACAGATAACAATTTTTAAGGTTCTACAAGTTAAACAAGGGACTGATTATAAGCCTTGCTTCCTCTTCCATTAAATTCAGGGAAGACTATTAACACTGACACATGGCTTAATACTTATAAAACCAATGGTTCTTCACTGGGGCTACTCTCATCGGTGCCCCCGAGTCTACCGAGAGCAACCAGCTGTTTCAGAAAGGCAATGGCAATAAGAACAGATGCCCTTGACCAAGGCAGGTTCGTCACCCCCATTTAGAGCTGAAACTTAAGGAGGTTTAGTATTTGCACTGGGTCACCCAGCTAACTAGTGGAGGAGCCGGGACTTTTCGTCAGGTCTTTGAACTCAAGAAGCCACCACACTATAAACTCGAAAGTATACTGGGGCTTTGCCTGCCTTACGCCATCATGCAAGCCAACATTTATCAACTCCTAGCTAGGTATTAGGAGTTGAGAACGCTAAGACGAAAGCATGGTCACCAACCTTAAAAGGGCTCATGAATTATCCTGAATAGTCTGAACTGGTGAGGCCGTCTAACCTCCTCCATCCCTACCAGCCACTCTGGTGTAACCAAGTACATAGGTCATTACAAAAGTTCTGAGATACACAAATATCAAGAAGTGTAAAATCTGCATGGATGAAAACAAATATAGCCCTCTCAGCAGCACCAAGAAGTTCAGCAGTTGAAAATTTCGTCTGTCCCCAAAACTTCTGTAGTGACCTACATATCATTATTCATTTGATTGGAGACTGGCCTAGGCATCCTGCACCTTCTCTCTGCTCCACCAGGGGGCAGCGCCTTCCCATGGACCTGAACTTGCAGAAGGGGATTCGGGGGATTCCGCCTTGTGCAGCCCTCAGGCCCAGCCCAACGCACAGGCTCCAGAGCACAGGCAGATTACTGCCTTCTTACACAGATTAATACTGTAAGTAGTTGATTTTAGGGTTGGAACTGATAGAACCCTTTGACGAGAAGAAATATTCAGCTGCTTTCCATAACCTTCCAGTTTGTTTAGGGATATTTAGCAGAATTATAAAAAGCCAAAAGCCCTATCACACTCTAAAATTCCAAGTAAATATTAACTTGCATTATCAGGTGCATGGGAATGGTGCTATTTTCAAACGCAGGAACTGGCTTATTGTTGGCCAGGCGCTGAGGCTTCCTGCTGCCCCGCCCTGCCTTCCTGACTGACACCTCGGGATGCTGGGGCAGCGGGTAGCAGAGCAAGCCCAGGCAGGAAAGGAAGAGGCCGGCAGATCAGCCAAGAACCTGGGTCTTGGGAGCAGCAGCCACTTAGCACCTCCCCCAGGAGACAGAGGACAGGCTGCATCCATCTTACCCAATTATGCAAATGAACAGAGGAAATAATGCCCAGGGTACATTTAGAGTGGAGATTAGTGACCGCTGGGGATGCCTCCTGCCATTCAGGACTCTCAGCTATCCACAGACGGCCTGAAACGTTTTCTGGGTGTCAGCATGCTATAATCTGGAAGCTCCTGGGAGTGTCCATATGGGAACTGGGAAATCTGGCAACACTTAATTTGTGTTTAACGTCCTGACATCAAGGCTGCCAGACCCCTCATGTTTTCCCTGGGGAGAACTGTAATGAAACAGTTCCAAATGGCACTTGAAGGAAATCATATTTACTTGAGGTGAATGGATGGGCTGACATGGAAGGTTCAGAGCCAAGGGCTCAGCTTCCTGGATGAGGAGGTGGCCACAGCCAGGCTGGTCCCAGGCCCCAGGCACTACCCACCGTCTGACAAGTCTGCATTCTTGGACAGCTGCTCCAGCTCCCAGCCAAGGTGGGCAGACTCATTCATGCTCTGCTTCTGTGCAATCTCCAGGACCATGTTTTCTTCTAGCAGCTCCTCAATTCGTTTCTTATCTGTATCCCGGTCCTAGGGCAGGAAGAGGGAAGAAGTGAGGATGCAGCTGGTGGGATGTTCTGGGCAAGCCTCAGTCCCTGTGCATCTACCACCATGTACCTGCTCACCTCCAAACAGGACTGCAACACAGGGCCCACCCCACTGAGAGAGATATGGCCACTAAAAGATACCTCGACCTGGCTACCTAGCTTACGAAGAGAGACAGGAGGTCCCCAACTGAATGTTATCTGAGCAAAGTGACATCCTATATGGGGCTATGGTGACAGCCAGCTTTGTGGGCCTCTAAAGAAGACCTCAAAAGCTGTGAAGAGACTAAAGAATTATAGCTCAACCCACACACAGAAGCTAGCAAAGACCTTTCTTCTAAAAGACACACATGTATGTACATTTATTCTTAGAGATTTTCACTGCTGTAAGAAAAAAAATCCACGAATCAAAGTACTGTTTGTGGGTGTTAAGTGGTACCCACTGGAGCCCACGGATGTAAGCAAGCTACTCCCCACAGTCAGTAAGCTAACTGGCAGCAGCATCAGCAAATCCAGTAACTGAATAGCAGAGATGGGCACAGCATAAACCTGAAGGTGCCCAGTCCATTTTAAGTCAGTAACAACCAGCTTGCAGTACCAATTCCAGGTCGTGCAGTTTAGATTTCAGCTGCAGGTTCTCCTTCTCCAGCTCATGGACTTTATCACCCCGGGTGCGAGCGGCCGTCAGCTGTTCCTCCAGCATGGCCTTGGTTTCAATTAAAATGATATTATCTTCTCTGAGCTCCTGGTGAGCAAAAACATACAAGAGGACCATCAGATAAAGGCACCTGGGTCGTTACTGCAGAACTCTAAAATAAAAGCTCTTTCGACATCTAGATCCAAAGAATCTAGAGCTAAGGCCACACGTGCAGGGTTTGGGCTCCACTTTTTATCAGACACTTTTTTTTCGTTAGGCAAGCACAAACGACTTTCTCTACTCTAAGAAAAAAAATCCATAAATCAAGAAAATATCTAAATTTGGGAAGGCAACACTTCCTGAATGTCTACTATAGGTCAAGGGCTACAGGCTGTGGTGACAGGCTTTGACGTAACCTCATTTGGAGGGACAAGTGGGTTCCGCTGACATACAGAACCTTGGAGCCCCAGCTTCCTTAACAAGAAGAGGCAGGGCTGAGTCTATCCCAGGTTCCAGGTCTGAGTCTAGTCCTCTCAACTCAACATTCATTCCCGGGGCAGGGGTGTGTGTGTGGGGGCATGCTATTCATTCAATATGCAGTTCCTATTTGAATATTTTACGAATATACCCTTGAAGTTCTTGGCAGTTTCCTAGAAATGGGGAGTCTGAGGACGGTTAAGATACACAGCAAACCAAACAAATGTCAGCCCTGCAAACATTATTGGGTCAGAGTGCCACTGGACTCTGCTTTTGTCACAGGCAGTGGCATGCACACAAGGAAGACGTCAGTCTGTGCCTGTACCACTGCTGCTCCCCTTGTTAAGGGCCTTCTGGGTTTCTCTTATCCACTGAGCCTTTTTAAGCATCCCTCAGAGTCTTGGAGGGACTGGCTTCCCCCAAAATGCCTTCATAGTTTACAAAGAACACACGCCAAGACTCTGCCCACTTCTTCCAAACCCTTCTAAGGGTTGTCCTATTCACAGATTGCAACGGGAACTAGGCTGGGAGTTTCTGCTTATCGACCATTTCAGTGATTTTCAACCCGTGCGCCGCGGCCCATTGCTGTGCCATGCGAGGATCTTAGGTGTGCCATGAAAAGTTTTAAAGATCATTTGTTAAATTATTTTTAGAAGAAGTTCAAAGCCCCGTAAGTATGTTCTTTTTCTTCCTCTTTTTTATTGATCAACATAATTTAAGTGTGCCGTGGAAGTTTAATTATAGGCTCACATGTGCCATGAGATAAAAAAGGCTGAAAAACACTGAACTATGTGCTCATCTTCCTACATGGGCCAGGATCCAAGAGTCGTGGTAGAGGGGAAACCACATGCTTTGCAGTCAGCGGACACGGTTTTGATCAAAGGCTGGCAGCTGGAGTCACCTGTGTGCCTTCTCTCTGCCTGTCCCCAGCAGGACCACATCTGTTCTGTGACTGGCCCTACACCCAGCAATTCACATCTATCCATGTTGCTCACCTCACAGCAGGGACAGTCCTTTCCTACAGATAAAGGACAAACTCGGGAAAATGAAGGAATTGAGCTCAAAGTCACAAACCCGGTAAGGGGCAAGGCTGGGGCTTGAACTTGGGCCAGAAAGCTCCAGAACCTGTGTTCTCTCCACTGCCTCTCAGCTTCCTGAAGAACCAGCCTCAGGGGGCTCATGTGTGTGACGGGCACAGATCACTACTAATGACGAAGCCAAAGCATAATGAAGAATTTCAGGTGGAAAGAAGGCCCAGCCTTCCCTCTCAGGCTGCTGCCCACTGTTCCCACCCAGTATTTGGGCAGGGTCTGCCCTCCAGCACTCTCCAGGATCACTATTCACAGGCCCTGAGTAGCCACTGCACAAGGCCTCTTATCCTCATAGCCAACTCCTATTCAGCCTTCAAAACCTACCATGAGTTGTCCCCTCCAAGAAATACTTGGGAATTTACTCCACCCCACCTGCTGGGTCAAGTGTTTGGGCTCCCAGCACTCCCTGGGTCTGTTCTGAGCAACAGCTGGCTGGCCTATCTTCCCCCAGAATGGGAACTCCTAGGGACAGGGCTATTCTGCTTACAGCCTTGTTAGCCTCATCTATGTGTTCAATGACACAACATGGCCAAATCATGCCTCTAGGGTGGAGGTGAAGGTGGCACATGAGGTGGGCCTTGATGGAAGCAGAGACTTCTAGTGGGCAGGAATAGACAAAAGGTGTCCAGGAGTGGAATACGGCATAAATAGAATGATTTCTAACTCCTATTCAAATATTCCATAATTTTCTGGCAGTTTCAAAGGCCACTATTTTAATAGGTAACAGAAATACCTGAACTTATCTTGCGTGCCCCACCACCACCTCGGAAGAAATTAGCTCTTTAAGGAAGTTGCCCAAGCTCCTAAAGCAAGCCCCGGGTGCTGCTAGGGGGCTACAGTGAGAAGTGAGAAGCTAAGGCCAGCATTCCCCATCACTGCCCCAACCCTAACCGAACCAGGAAAGTATTTACAGGCCTAATCCAGCCCAGCAAACAGCCGAAGGGGCCACGTCAGGGAAGCCACAGGCCAGACCTAAGGGCTGGTCCCCAAGTGGCTCGGGAGCTCCAGTTCTAACCTGCCACTGTGACTTGGAGCAGCGATAAGTTACATGGGCTGATGGGTCAATTACAAGGTCTGCTCTGTACTTGGCCCATGGGAACGCCTGACTGCCGATTCCTCCTTTCCAAAATGGGCATGAAAACAGGGTGACAAAGGCTTAGATGATGCATGCGAAATGCTCCCTACATAGCACCAAGGCCCGTAAACTCATCAGCTGCCATGGTCATCGCCAGTTCAGTCAAGCACCACCCATGGAGCAACTCTTCTGTTAAAACAGATTTACCTATTTTTAAACTTAACCTAATTTGAGGATTGTGGGGGACTGAACCTTAAACCAAACATCAAGTCTATTCTGCAACTTGTTAGTGTGCTTAATCTTTTCAAAACTGCTTACAAGTTATAAAGAAACAAAGAGAAACACAAAGTCCCAAGTTGGAACAGAAGGTCTGTGTTCAAGGTGCTCTTCATGAGTTCTCTGAATTCTGATGTTCTCCACTCACAGCGTATGCTTCAGTTCTGACGGGAAATGCAAGGGGCTGCCCGTCCCCAGACATGGCAGCCCATCACCCCTCTGAATTCCTTCTGTGTTCTGCTTCCTTGTGGCAGCTGAGGCTCACGTTCACTCCCTGGCAGGCAGCAGGGTCCTGGAGGCAGACAGTCGCATTCCCATCCCAGGTCCACCCGCTTAGCAGCAGCAACACTGAATAAGTTATTAGTTAATCTTCAGTTTTCTCATCTAAAAAGACGGGAAGTGCTAACAGTGGCTACTGAACCTTTCAGGACAACCATGAAGCTCAATAGGTAATGACGCAGTCAGAGCTCATCGTTGTTCCTGGAATATGGGAAACGCTTTATAAATACAGTCATTACTGCTCGTTGAAAAGCCTTAGTGTGCACCCACTTTGGGCCAGATTATGGGTCTGTAAAGGCTGAGATGATAAGTATTTTCAGCTCTGCAGTGTGAACACAACAGCTGCCAGAGCAAATAAATGTGCGTTAGCTGTAGTCCAATAAAACTTTATTCATAGATACTGATAGTGGCTGGATTTGTCCCATGAACTATACTTTGCTAACCCCTGAGCAGGACAATATGGTGAGCACAGAGGACTCGAGGTCCGTAAGGCACAGGCCCTGTCTATGTGTGGTAGGGAACCAGACGGGAGAGGACATCATTACATTGCCCCACGATGAGCGCTGCCTGGACACCCAGAGCAGGAGGCATGAGGGCTCGGTCTGCAGAGCCTAACGCTACCCATGCCCAGACCCCGAACCCAGCCCTGGAGTCTGGAAGAGAGAATTGGGAGGAGGAAGGGGTCTGGGCTGAGGAAGCTCCTATGCAGGGGGCACCCAAGGGGGGCAAGGGGCAGATGAGGGTACAGCACGGAGTTTACCCTGAGAGCAGCGCAGAGGGGCATGAACAGTTGTTCCAAAGGGGCAGCAGGATGAGGGGGTAAGGCAGGAGAGACTGAGGCAGAACGGACAGCTCAGATCTCTGAGAAGGGCATTCTGTGGGCACACTCGGGAGTAAAGTCAGCAAGGCCACTGAGGCTCCAGCAGGCGCTCTTGACCTAGTATAGAATCCGGGTGGACCTGCACTCTGGCTTGAGTGACTGCGTGAGTGGACAGTTACTCTAGATCAGATGATACAGGCTGGTCTGAAGAAGAGACAGTGAGCCTGGAAACACTGACCCCGAGACTCCGCTGACCACTCAGACAGCCTGAGGCCCGAAGTGCAAGACAGATGCAACCTACAAGGTAAGTTCTGGTACTTGTGGTGAGTGTGTGGTAGTTAAAGGAAGGAGGTGGGAGGCAGGAGGGTCAGCCACGGAGGGGGCCTGAGGTGGGAGGATGGGGGCCAGAATGCCTTTGAGAGGGTGGCAGAAGGGCCTGCAAGAGCAGGGTTAGAGGCAGAGGTCACCCAGGAAGAGGGCAGCACCCAGGAAGGAAGCAGCAAGGGTGGGATAGGGGTGCTGAGAGGCACTGGCCGGATTTGGCAACCACGTCATGAGCACCCTTTACTCACAAGAGTGGTTTCGGTGAGCGGAGGTGCAGGTGGCACAGAGGAAATGAGACCACAGATGACATTCTGTAAAGGGCAGCCCAGAAGCTCCGGGCAGCTCCAGAGACTCAGAGAAAACTGGGAAGATTTTGTTTGCTTATTGTAAGTTAATGATGGAAGAATCTCAAGGATCCAAAGGCACTGAACTCGAATCACCAAATACGTCCTGAGCACCTTCTCCTATCAAAGATGACTGAGGTCTCTGCAGGAGCCCCAGGGAGTGGGGAAACTTCTGAGGCCAGAGGAGGCCAAAAGAGTTTGTAGAACTGGGACCCATCTTACCAAGACACATGGGCAGGGCAAACCAGAACCACAGCAAACCGCTCTCTCACTTCCCGATCCTGAGCACCACCAGTTTTATCTCAGGAGTATGACTTTGGATTGGGGCAGTGTGTGTGAGAGACAAAGAGATGGACAGACATAGACCCTCTGGGACTGATCACTAGCCCAGCCCCTAACTGGCTTGTGCCCAGTAAACACCCCACCCATCCCTCCGACTGACCCCTCGCTATACAGATCTGTTCCTGGGAGCCCCTCTCCTCTCTCCAGGGGTGAGGGGCTCACCGGGATGAGTCTGTGGCAAACGTGCTCCTATGCCACAGGGCGCAAGGGCTAGAGGGTCTCAGAGACACCCAGACCACCCCTCCTCCTTTACAAGCAAGACCTGCCCAACACCAGTTGGTGCTGCAGCTGGGACTGCACCTGGCCAGGTAGGTCTCTGCCTCATGGGGTATTTAGTTTGGAGCAAGCACGGCCTAGAGAGCTGTAAATCTCACAAGGAGCAGAGAAAGGCCGAGTCCGCTCTGCTGAGAATGTGCGCAGCACCCGTGCCTCTGCCCCTTACCCTCAGAAGAAACACGGAGCCAGTCACACAATGAGGGAAAAGAGAACCTTTCAGGCAATTTCCTTCTGCCTCATCCTCCTCCATGTGCCCTGATGGTGCTAAATGGGATTGCTGTTTACAAAGGGAAGTGGGGGACCACTGTACACAATGTCCCCACACTTCCTACTCCGCTCTTCTTGTTTCAACCCTTATGTAAACCAGACTAGAAGCCACTAAAAAGCTGCCAAACATTTCAAAACAAACCATGCACATCATGTCCCAGGTTTTTCTAACCAAAACTAACCTGCCCTCACTCTGAAGGCTCGGTCCATCATTTTTTCCTCCCATGTGGGGGGAGTCTCTTTTGGTGAAGTGCACTGATGCATTTTCAGGGTTTTCCTCCCACGTGGGGGGAAGTCTCTTTTGGTGAAGTGCATTGATGCATTTTCAGGGTTAGACTGGGCGGGCTACCTGGGCAGGCTCAGCCACTTGTCTCCCCCTTGGTGCCTAGATTAGCATCACACATGTGATAGGTGCACATGAACCATGCTCCTCTCTGCTCTCCTGCCATCACACTGACAACACCATTTTCCAACCTCAGGAAAGAAAAAGCCCACAATTCCTCCCCTACTGTCATCCCCAGACTGCAAACCTTTGAACTGCAGAGCAACGAGTGGAACTATTGCCATGTGCCTTGTGTGTGCACACAGTTAAGGAAGAGGCTTTCCTTACCCAGGGAGGCTCAAGGCCCACAAAGGAAGCCTCTGGCCATGCTCCATCCACAGACCGGCCCCTCTCTGGAGGGACAGTGAAGAGCCTCCAGAAAAAAGTGCTGTGTCCATCTGTAACTGTGGTCCTCAGCTTGGCAGGGCAGAAGAATCAAGTAAGTTAAAAGGGAGAGACGTGTGCAGATGTGTTCGTATTTACCTTCTGATGACAACTATCACGTATGTGTGTCGCTTTTGGCCTTACTATAAAAACACATTGAGTAATTCAATGGAAACATACTTTCTTGCTAATATTTTAGTGGTGTAGATCTGAATTCTCTTAGAAACCATACTTAGTGTACTCTGGTGCGTCTTCACATCTCATTTGAAACTGAGCATTAAGGAAATACAGTATTTTAATGGAGCTCTGCCAATACTCCTATCTAGAAGCCTGCTGCCATTTTTGTCTTCTATGAAATTTCTGTCCAAGGAAAGGCAGGATTCCATTTTTTTCTAACAGACTGAGTTGGTATAGTATATTCCTGGTTATCAAAATACTCATAGAGCTTTGGCATTCTGAACTGGTAAATACTCATGATGTGTGAAAAGGCTCGGTACGTACTAGACAGTCTCGACCCCGTAAGACTGGGTGCCGTGTATGCACACACAGCGGACCCAGAAGGACACATCGCACCGTAAACTGTGGTTGTGGATGACTTTGTTCTTTGCTTCTTGCCTTTTCCAGTTTCCTATAGTGAACGTGAGAACTCTTAACAAATAGAGGTTATTTAAAAAACTTTTACAGGGAGGGAGAGTCGCCTAGGAGAGAGCCTGTAGAATGTCCCTCTCCAGGGTCCCACGGGGCACAGGCACCTGCATTTGTAAACAGGCACTGTCAGCTGATTCTGATACAGGGAGACACAGACCATGTCTCCAGAAATAAAGGTCCAAGACTTATGGGAAGTTGTCACACAGCTTTAAACTGATTATTATTTTCAACTATTTCACAATCACACTGATATGGTTATAACCAGGGTTGAGCTTATTCAAAATGGTTAATGTCCTGCTGTCCTTTTACTTGGGTCTTCCCTCCCACCACCAATATTTTATTATGAAAAGTATAAAATTTACTGAAAAGTTGAAATAACTTTATCATATACACCCATATAAACACCGCCCAGATTCTACGATTTAACATTTTTGCTACATTTGCTTTATTACATGTCTATCCACCCATCTATCCTTCTGTCCATTTTATTTTTATTTTCTGGATACGAATGCCTTACACTTAAGATCTTTTAAATCTAAAGTTTGATCACCTGCAGGTCAGCCTCCATTCACAGATGCATTTCTTCAGGGTACTGTGGACTTTTAATCGCATAGAAATTATACTTAAGGAATCTCGGGGCAAATCCCTTGGAAATATACATCAATATACCATGAAAAATAATAGAGCTAGGCACATTTATTGAAATGCAAACGTGGGCCCATCATGCGTGCATTAAGGCAGTGCTGGAGGGCTCACCTCAGCCCCTGCAGGGCTCAAGTGCCTGGACCTTGTCTCAAAGCAACCCGTTTCCGGGTCTTTAAGCTGCATACACCTGAGTGCTCAGGTAGGTGACTGGGGAGGCCTGTGTTCCTGCACCTACCTTTGCAGGTATTTAAGAAGGTGGGGCCTCTGCTGCCGCACAGTAGCCACCAGCAATGTCAACGCAGCCAATGCAACCCTGCCCACAGCCAACCCCAGAAGCAAACCCCTCAGCCAGTGTCTCTCCAACACCTACCACAGGCCAGGGACTACTCTGGACAGAGAGTCTAACTGTGAGAAGCAGCACAAAGCAAACTTCTGCTCCAGGCTCCTAGTCCAGTGGGCTGCAGGGAAGCGGTGGCAGAATGTAGGCTCACACGCCAGGCAGGCCTGGCCCCACATAGCTCCAGTGAGTTTTCGAAAAGCACACCACAGTATCCCCTTGTGAGGGCGGCACACCCCGCACACCCTCCGTGACTGGGCCCTGCGACCCTGCAGGCCTCCTCTCTCACCGCTCACCTGACACTCCAGGCCCTCACCCTGACCGCAGGTGTCCTCCTGCACGCTGCTTCCTCAGCCTTCCAGGCCTTTGCTTTCCCCTCCACGTAGCTCTCCCTATTTGGGTGACTCTCCACAGCCTCCCCAGGAACAGCACTTATGATGATGCTGTGTGACAGCCAGGTGCCCACTCACCCCTCTCACCAGACAGCAAGCCCGTGTGCTCACCTGTCTCTTCCATTACTGCACCATATTGACCAATTAACGTCACTGCATGAGGGAGACAAAGTTACACAAACACAGAAAGATTCCCGAGAGGAGGACAAGAGAGGGAATCACAAATCATTCTAAGCAAGGGCACAGGCGGAACTTACTGAATGCAGTGTACAAATGCCTTCATACAGTAACTAAGAAAATGCCATGAAGGCTGTGGTAAACAGTTTCATGAAAAGATCTCAGATTGTGTGTGAGACCTGCATATTGTACCCCTTGACTGCACTAATGTACGCAGCTATGATTTAATAATTAAAAAAAAGAGAGAGAGAGAGAGAGAGAGGGAGAGAGAGAGAGGCTTAGGGAGGCAATGAGAAAACACACCCAATTGACACCTGACTCCATAGAGGGCCAGAATTTTTTTTTTTAAGGCAAATTTATCCCTCAAGCGGCCCCAGACATTCAAAGAAAACTCCAGAAATTGGCTATAGCCCCAGACCATAACCTGGAGAATCTTCTTAAAATGGCGACTACAGTCTTTTGTAAACGAGATCTGGAGAGAAAGCAGGAAAAAGAGAGAAAGGAACAGAAAAGAATGACAGCTCTAGTAATGGCACTATGACAAACGAGCAAACTTCAGGGCAGAGGGAAACCAGAGGAGCGAAAAACAAGTGCTTCCAATGTGGTCAGACTGGCCACTCCAGAGAAGACTGCCCCCAGCAATACCACTGGCTGGGCAAGCCACCTGGCCCCTGTCCAGAATGCAAGGGTGACCACTGGTGGGTGGCCTGTCCCCAGAGGCGAAGGCCTCCTGGAACAGGGACCCCAT
>CAUYRH010145436.1:0-119859 GCA_963574655.1 Perodicticus potto
TCTGGGATGAAATTAAAGAACTTCCTGTAAAACACTTTCTTTAACAAACTGAGATGAAAAGTATTGGAGTGCTTGAATGGAAGACTTATGACCTACAGCTGCACCTCTGATCTTCAGCATTCACCTTTGTGTGTCTTCAGCGTCTCATTGTAATTCTCTGCTTCTGTTTGGTCTTAGAATGTTTGGATATAACTGAATTGTAGACTGTAAAGGAAACTTGATGTTGTGTTGTGTTTTTTGTTTTTAAATAATTAAAACGGGTCAATTTTCCAAATGGTGTGGGCTTATTCCTAGTTTTGTTTTCTTAATCTTTTGGTAGTTGAACTTGAGGTCAGTGGAAGTTAGAAATGAGTTACACACCAATGGAAATTAGTTTAATCTTGCTTTAGTTTAGACTCTTAATTTTTATCTCTATATCCATTCTGCGATGGTGAAAAAGGCCCAGGCCTGCCTGCCTTAGTACATATTTCAAAGATTGATTACAAGGCTGAAATAAGATAGTGCACTTGGCACAAGTCCTGGCATGTGGTGGGTCATAAATGGTAACATTAAAAAGAGATCTAGCCCAGTGCTAGGGCAGGAATCTAGTCCCAGCTACTTGGGAGGCTGAGGTGGGAGGATTGCTTAAGGGCAAAGAATTCTGGGCTACTGGAGTGCTATAATGATGGCACCTATGAATAGCTTTTGAACTTAAACCTGAACAGCACAGCAGGACTCCATCTTTATAGAAAGTAATATAGGATTTATTTATTTTTGGAGACAGTCTCATTTTGTCGCCCTCGGTGGAGCACTATGATGTCATAGCTCACAGCAACCTCAAACTCTTGGGCTCAAGTGATCCTCTTGCCTCAGCCTCCTGAGTAGCTGGGATTACAGGTGCCTACCACGATGGTCAGCTATTTTTATTTATGTTTTCAGAGACAGTCTCAAGCTGTCACCTTGGGTGGAGGGCTGTGGCATCACAGCTCACAGCAACCACAGAATCTTGGGCTTAAGTGATTCTCTTGCGTCAGCCTCCCAGGTAGCTGGGACTACAGGCACCCTCCAAAACTCCAGGCTATTTTTTTTGGTTGGAGTTGTTTTAGCAGGCCTGGGTCAGGTTTCGGACCCACCAGCCTCAGTGTATGTGGCTGGTGCCCTACGCACAGAGCTACGGGCGCTGCCCATGCCAGCTATTTTTAGAGATGGGGTCTTGCTGTTTAGGCTGGTCTCAAACTCCTGAGCTCGAGCAGTCTGCCTGCCTCGGCCTCCCGGAGTGCTAGGATTATAGGCAGGAGCTGCCTCACCTGGCAATAACAGAATTTATTTATTTAATCTTTTTTTTTTTTTTTTTTTTTTTTTGGAGACAGTCTTACTACGTCTCCCTCAGTAGAGTACATGGTGTCACAGCTCACAGCAACCTCCAGCTCTTGGGTTTAAGCAATTCCCTTGCCTCAGCCTCCAAAGTAGCTGGAACTACAGGCACCACGATGCCTGGCTATTTTTTTGATGCAGTTGTTGAGCTGACCCAGGCTGGGTTCAAACCCACCACCTTCAGTATATGTGGCTGATGCTGTAACCACTGTGCTACGGGTGCCGAGCCAATAACATAGAATTTAAAAGTCATCCATATCAGGGATATTGGCAAAATTTATCATAAACCCATTTTTCCTAAAGCTGATTTCAAGTCACTTTTATCTAAAATATGTACTTCTGAGGCAGATATGTCCCATATGACATCTGTTTTACCTTCTTTGAAGAATTTGTTTCTCTAGAGAGTTTCATCTGTCTTCTTTTTTAAGATTTAAAAATTAATTTAGAAGCACTTGGAAAATTGTATTTTATTGCTGTAATGCCAAATGTGAAGCAACAGAGTACTTCAAATATTTTTCCATGCGTTGATTGTTTTTTATTTTGTTTGCCTACTCTTGATCATGTAAACGATTTTCAGCCAATTTGTGAATAAGAAGTGAATTTTACATGTAACATTTTAATTGCTAGATTCAATGATTTATATATACATGTACATACACAAATATATGAACTATCTGTGTATTCTTTTTTGGAGAACAGATTGTAATGTGCTTTGGTTATGAATTTTGTAGAAACAAACCAAAAATTGAAGCGCAGAATAAGTATGCAGTTCATCTTTCTTAAATCAGAATTATGAGCAGGGCATGGTGGCTCAGGCCTATAATTCTAGCACTCTGGGAGGCCGAGGTAGGAAGATTCTTGAGCTCAAGAGTTCGAGACCAGCCTCAGTAAGAGTGAGATCCCATTTCTACGAAAAATAGAAAAATTAGCTGGCTATTGTGGTGGGCGCTTGTAGTCCCAGCTCCTCAGGAGGCTGAGGCAGGAGGATTGCTTGAACCCAGGAGTTTAAGATTATTATGAGCTGGGCTGATGCCAGTGGCTCTCTAGCCAGGGTGACAGAGCGAGACCCTGTGTCAAAAAATACATATTATAGGCTAGGTGCAGTGGCTCAAGCCTGTAATCCCAGCACTCTGTAAGGCCAAGGCAGTGTATTGCCTGAACTCAGGAGTTCGAGACCATCCTGAGCAAAAATGAGACATTGTCACTACTAAAAATAGAAAAACTAGCTGGGGTTGTGGTAGGTGTCTGTAGTCGTAACTACTGAGGAGGGTGAAGCAAGAGGATCACTGAAGCCCAAGAGTTTGAGGTTTGCTGTGAGCTATGATGCCACAGCACTCTACCAAGGGCAACAAAATGAGACTGTCTCAAAAAAAAAAAAAAATATATATATATATATATCTGAAAATCAATTTATTTTGCTCTCACTTTTTGAAGATATTTTTCCATTACTGCTGAAAAGTGTTGCTATTATTAGTGTTGGGCATTTTCATTTTATTCTCCGTATCATTTAACTTGTTTCTCACATTTTCCATCTCTCTACATTTCTATGATACATTATGAGCACTTTAAATTCACTAATTCTTTCTTCAGGTATGTCTAATTTACTATTAATCTGTTTACTAAGTTTTTAAAAAGGAGAGATTATTTTGGTTAAATATAACACATAAACAGAGAAGTATATAACACAGAGATACTACCTTAAATATTTTGAAGTGACCTTCTATGTAACAATTACCCAGGCCTAGAAACAATAACCCTGGAAGCATTTTTTTTTTTTTTTTTGAGACAGTGTCTTACTTTGTCACCCTCGATAGAGTGCAGTGGCGTCACAGCTCACAGCAACCTCAAACTCTTGGGCTTATGTGATTCTCTTGCCTCAGCCTCCCAATTAGCTGGAACTACAGGCGCCCACCACAATGCCTGGCTGTTTTTATAAATGAGGTCTCTCTCTGGTTCAAATTGGTCTTGAACCTATGAGCTCAGGCAATCCACCGCCTCAGCCTCCCAAGTGCTGGAATTACAGGCACGAGCCACCATGCCCAGTGACCCTGGAAGCATTTTATATGCTCTGTCACATTCACAAATACTTCCCTCCTCCCAAAGTTGTCACTACTCTGACTTTTGTATTGTTTTTCCTTGCATTAGTGTACATATTTGTGGTTATCCGACTTCCTTTGCTTGTTTGGGAGACATCCATGTTGTTGCATGAAACGGTAGTTCATTCACGTTCATCCTTGCTAATGTCAGGTTTCTCAATATTTTGACTCTTCTTAGTCCTTTTCATTTCCATCACTATATACAATTTAATTAATAGAATAAAGCCAGGCAAAAGTATAGAGTTTCATATGAAGGACTTGTTAAGTCCTTAACTACACAAAAGGTTAATGACTTGTATTTTCAGGATCCAATTTTGTTGTGAAATAAATCAGTGAGATACAAAATCATATGTATATTAATAGTAAAATTCCTTGAACACAAAAACATACCTATATACCTAGGCATGTAAACGCATGTACATATTTATTCAAATAATTCTAGAATTCTAGGAGAAGCAGCCATCACCAGTGGTTCCCTCTGGCATGTGGGAATGGGGCAGAGCACAGGAGCGGGGAAACGTGTGTGTATGTGCATGGGAGGTGCTATGTGGGCAGGTATTTTTACACTTTACTTCTGGTTTGTCATTTTTTATTTTTACATTCCTTTTTTTTTTCTTTTTCACAACATCAGCAAAAGTCACGTTAGAAGCAGAAAGAAATGAGGATCCTCTTTGGGTGCTGCAGTCTCCCCGTCAGGCTCTCTTCCACACCTGGCAGCCGCAGGTACCTTCTCGAGCACATCAGAACCGACCTGAGGCAACCCAGGTCCTCTCTTCCACTTTTCAGACATATTAATGGTTGGTCTCCAGCTCAGGGAAAGCTCATGGAGGCTTTAAAGGCAGCCCCCAAATTCAGGAGAACACATCGATGGCATGTAATTCTAAGAGTCAGGCTGCTGTCCTCTTAGGACTCAGAAGAGAAGTGAAACTCCAGAGCAAAGAGAAAAGGCAACCCCTATCCCACCACCCTGGGAATCGACTGGACTGTTGGCCTTCCTCATCTTCCTGAGAGTGAAAGCGAGTCAGGGAGGAGACTGAGGAAGGTGGGGCAGGAGGTGATTCCTGCCCACAGGGAGCTGGCAGAGGTTGTCCTTTAGGATTCAGCTTTCCTGGCCCCCGTGACACCTCAGCAGCCTACTTCTCAAGCTGCATCCATGGGAAGCACATCATTTCCAACCCAGAGCAGTAGTTGCATGAAGCCTAACATCAACTGAGCCCCTAGTACGAATGTGCCCTACACTGTGCTCCCAACGTCCCTATCAAGGAGCCTCCATACTTCATCTAACAGATGGAGAAATAGCGGCCCAGAGATGTACGGGGACTCGCTCCAGTCCACATGGTTAGCAGTGGCGGAGTTAGAACCATCCCATCCAATTAGTTCCTCAGCCTGCATTCCTGACTTCTAACCCCCAAGGAAGGACACTGTGATCAGGTGGTTCCAGAGCGAGTGGGCTTGGTCACCCAGGGCAGTGAAGAGACATCCAGTGGAGTCAAAGTCCCATTTTGACTCTACCCCTTTTGAGCTTGAATATCCATATCTGTAAAATATCTTTCTCTCAAGATTGTACTGGAAATTAGAAATAAGATATAGTAAAGAACCTACTACTAGCCCAAGCACCAAGGCACTAAATAAAAAGTAGCTATTACCACCACCACCCCCACCACCCTCCTCCTCCTCCTCATTATCATCACTTGAACTAAGGGGCCTGCCCAGAATGGTGGGTGGAAAAAAGTCTTAATAGGTGCTCCACTTTGTACTGTAAGGTGCCCAGTGGGTGGTCCCTTCTCCCTATCCCCATGACCTGCAGACTTTCTGGCACCTGGCATTATTCTTCTTTAATCTACACCTCACACAGCAATCAGCAAGACCCATTGCTAAAACCTTCCCCATTTCCTTAATAAGGAAGCCCACCTTACTCTGGCCCTCACCCACTCCTCTAACACAGCCTTCTTCCTTCTCCAGAATACTCCACACCTGTTCTCAATTCCACACCTTTGCACATACTGGTTGACTCTCCAGGAATGCCCTCCCCTGCACCTGTTCTAATAGACTCACACCTCCTCCAAGGTCCCACTCAACTCTTCTGGTAAGTTGCTGGAATCGTACCCCTGTCCAGGGTTAGGGACCCCTCCGTCTGCCCCATGGCACTTTGCTCCTCAATTGTCAATTAGCAAGCTTTAGGGAAAATAAGATTATTTACTACTTTAGAAATCCATCTTCCCTACTATCTTTTCCTCCTCTAGCCTTGGGCCTGGCACCCTGTCTAGCACAGAGTCAGTGCTTAGAAAATGTTCAGCGCATGAGTAGATGAAGACCAACTGCATCTTATAGTTCTAAGGATAGAATAACTTTGCAGCCATTGGAGTTATTCACATAAAGATGGGCTGCCAGTAGGCACCTGTCACTGAGGAAGTGTAAGCTGTGGGATTCCTAATGACACCCACCACAGACAAGTTACCCTGGAATCGCCTGGAGTACTGCAAATCTAGAACAGGTCAGAAATCCATAATAGGAACAACATGCCAAGTAATTTTAAAGCACATTCATTTTGGGGTACTACTCAACTTTGTGAACTTTGAGGCCATTTGCGATAAGGTTTTGAGAGCTAAGGCCCTTCATAAACTGTGAAGTGCTGTCCACAAGTTGGCTCCAGATGTTACCAGAACCACGAGACTGGGAACTGAAGATTCAGGCTGGGGTTACAGATCCTCAGACTCTGGGAGGTTACGGACCCAGCCCTGGGCCACTCTGTTGAAGCTGGGTCTGCGGCGGAGGAGTTCCAAGCCATCGAAGGGCTCTGGGATGAAGGGGGTAACTGCCCTGGGAATGATGTCCCCCACGAAGGGTCCTCCAAATGGCACTGGGGTCCTGAGGAAAGAGAGTAGCAGGAGAGGAGGCAGTGTGGGAGAGGGATGCCAGAAACCTGACACGCAGGTCACCACGTGCCGGCCAGCTGCTCCCTGCTCTCTCTGGGCCTCAGTTTCCCCTTCTCCACAGCAAGATTTTGGACTATCTTCAGCAGGTGTCTCCAGCTCTGCCCATTGCCAAGTCTGGCCCTAGTGGGGATGGCTTGTTGCTGAGCAATAGAATTGACGTTTTAAGAGTTAGAATTGCCTTGTCCCAGGCAAAACCCAAGACTCCTCTTAAGAAAGCTCCAGAAAGGAGCAGAGTTGGAAGTTGGGTTTTTCCTTCCTCTCCTTACCTCCCCTTAGAACAACATATGCTAGCTGGAGGTTGCTGTGAGTTGTGATGCCATGGCACTCTACCGAGGGTGACAACGTGAGACTCTGTCTCCAAAAAAAAAAAAAGAACATGTCCTACTCACAAGGCAGAGAGAGAAGGGAGGATGAGAAGGAGCACTGAGAATCAGGGAGATGCAGAGCACAACAGAGACCTGCCAGGCCTCCCCACAGAACTGGCACAGAGAAACCGTTTGGTAATGGGGCAAACTTGGTGAGGTCATAGGGGCAAAATGTCACTTAGATGCTGCTAGTTAGAGGGTTAACTGTGTATCTCTGCTGCTGCCTTGGAGAACAATCTGGGTCTTTATAACCCAGCGATGTACGAACTCTGTCAACCAGCAACTCTACCTCCAAGCATATGGCCAGGAAGCACAAGAACACACACACAAGGAAGCAAACCTGAGCAGATCGTTAGCCACACGCCAGAAACAGCCCATATGTCCACTGGCAGAGGCATAGGCAAGACGGATATAGCATAGCCACGACAAAATACTACACAGCAGCTGCAACAGAAGGAAGTAGATCGCTATATATTAGTCTGGTAGATTTCAAGAGCATAATGTGGAGTGAAAAAAGCAAGCCATGGAATGAAATGCAAAGTATTTAAACACACACATTGGCCAGGTGTGGTGGCTCAGGTAATCCCAGTACTTTGGGAGGCTGGGCCAAGAGGATCACTGAAGACCAGGAGTTTGAAGTCTTGCTGTAGCCTGAGCAAGAGAAAAACTTGTCTCTACAAAAAACTAAAAACCATACGGGCCTGGTGTCATGGGAAGCCATACTTGGAAAGCTGAGAAAGGAGGATTGCTGGAGACCGGGAGTTTAAGATGCTGCAAGCCATGATGAACCACTGCACTCTAACCCAGCGACAGAGTAAAACCCAAGAAGGAGAAAAACCAAAAATCAAATACATGCACATATATACCCACAAAACAATCCCCATCACCAATAGGTATGCAGCTGCCAATATAAAATGTTCTGAAAACATACAGGCCAATTCTCCAATAGTGTTATTTTGGGGAAAGTAACTGGGATTGGAGGATGGGGAACAAAGGGGCCCTACCTTCATTTGCATTTGTCTGACTTTTTTTTTTTTTTGGAGACAGTCTCACTCTGTTGCCCAGGATAGAGTGCCGTGGAGTCATAGCTCACAACAACTCAAACTCTTGGGATTAAGTAATCCTCTTGCCTATCCTCCCGAGTAGCTGAAACTATGCACCAGCCATAATGCCTGGCTAGTTTTTCTATACTTAGTAAAACTGGGATCTCAACTGTTGCTCAGGCTGGTCCAGAGCTCAAGGGATTGTTTAGCCTTGGTCTCCCAGAGTGCTGGGACTACAGGTGTGAGCCACTGTACCCTGCATATGCCTAATTTTTTAAAAAAGCGAATCTATGTATGTTATTTTGACATTTTTTAACTATAAGAAAAATAAAAGCATTGCTTGTGTAGTGTTTTCCCTGCAGCCTGGGACTTGTAAGAAGGGAGTACTTGCCTCTGGGGTGGAACAGCAACCCTTTTGCCAGAGCCTGGGTTCCAGCCAGGAAACCATTTCTGCCTGGACCACCCCAGCTATAGCAGCAACAGCCAAGCCTCATGGGAACAGGCTGGGCAGTGTCCAAGCCAAGCAGGCCTCACAGTCAGGCCATTGACTAGGAGCCCAGAGCACTGGGTTTTGAGCACAGCTTAGCTACCAAAACTGCTGTTTCGATTCTCTATGCCTCAGTTACTCTTTCTGCCTAGAAGAGTTGAGCTCAGAGTTTCCTAAGGCCCTCCTTCTGCTGGTGGGAATGTTCCTTAGCCCATCACATCTGGGGCATGACAGAGGGGGATACAACCCAAGTCAGCCAGACTGGAACCTGCCTGCCAGAACTCAATGTTGGGCAGGCAGAATCTGAGGGTCTAGGAGGAGACAGAGCAGTCCTACCTGGTGGAGAACTCCAGAATGTCTGCCAAAGGCTCATGTCTCACATAGTGCCTGCTGGGCCCAATTCTTCCCATCAGGGCCCTGCCTGGTATTCAGCTATTTGAGGACAGTTATGTATCTCTTGAGCCATCTCTTCTCAAGGCCCATCACCCCCAGTTCCTTGGGCTTTTTCTCATAAGGTCTGGCCTCCAGGCATAGCCAGGCTCTGGCGCCCTCCCATCTGTCTCTATCAGACAGACACAGTCTCCACATGCGGTCTGAGCAGTTGCCAAAAGAGCAGGACTGTGACCTCCCCTCTGTGGATTCCCCTTTTCCTTACTTAATGCAGCCCAAGCCAGAGAAGCATATTCAGAAATAGCCTCAGCTTGAAGAAGCCAACTATAGTTGCAAAGCATCCCCTAGCCCAAGGCCTTCCCCCACTGCCAAGCTCCTGTCTTAACTCCTACGGTTTGTTTTTAGGCCTCCGATGCAGCACTTTCAAGTGCTCCTGTTAGCATTTCTAATCATCATTCTAGCCTGTAAATAATAATAATAGCTACTGTTTACTGAGACTTTATATTTGCCAGAAATGGCCCACATCTTCTCATTCCATCCCTATAGCAATCTCATTTTACAGGTGGAGCTATGAAAGCTCTGAGAGGTTAAATCACTTGCCCAAGATCACACAGCTGGGCCTGGAGTCTGCATTTAAGCCCACGCTGGGGCTCTGTGGTCTAAACCAGTGTAAGTTTCTCATCTGTGGCCCTCACTTCTGGTGTCCAAAGTCTCTATGCCACTCATCACTTTGGCGCAGTCTCAAAGACACAAGCCTCAAGTGTCAAAGATTGTACTGGGGTGTCCAGTCTGTGGCCTCATGGGCCATATGCAGATTATTTGAGAACTGTTTTGCCTATCTATGGTGTCAGATATTGTGAAAAGTGCATACAGATCTTTGGTAATGCTCATCAGCTTTCATTAGTATTTGTGTATTTAATGTGTGGCCCAAGACAACTCTTCTTCCAATGTGCCCCAGAAAGGGGAAAAGGTTGGACACCCCTAAAAGGCCACGCTAGCCTAGAAGTAAGATCTGGGGAACCCTCAGAGAAGGACGCAAATCTTGACGTCCATCAAAGAGGAGGCACACAGCAGTTATGAAGAACCAGGCACTGACTGGGCTGTGAGTCAGACAAACCCAGACTTGAATCCCAGCCCTGCCGCCGCTTCCTTGACTTGTGACTTTGGGCAGTTGTTCACATTCCTGAGACTCGGTCTCTTCATCTGTAGAAGAGGGAAAATTGCAGCGCCTTCCCCACTCTGATGTGGAGAGGCTCCAACAAGACGTGTAGCACACGCACCATTCGTTCTTCCTACATTTATCGCGCACCTACCGGGTACTGAGGCACTGTTCTAGCAAGAGCTCAGCAAGCGCATCAACAAGGATAGAGCCTGGCATCTACAAAGTGCTCAGGAATGGAGGCCACCGCAGCGGTGCCCATGGCTCCCTGGCCCGCCCGCGCTCTCTCCCGGCTGCCCGCCCGCCTTACTTGTTGAAGTTTCGGTAGTCAGCGGGACTGGGGGTGTGACTTGGGCCGTGGCTCAGGTAGTCCCGGTAGCTGATGAACTCGTGCCACGGGCAACGGTAGCCCTTGGGGATAGCAGTGTGGTTGAACTTCTCTGGCGGGACCCCCTTCAGTGGCTCGGCGTAGCCTAGGGGTGGAGCAGCACGCGTGGAGGGCGAGCGGTAGGGGGCGCCCCAGCTCCGTCTCCCTCAGCTCCCCGCCCCCCTTAACCCCGCCTCCCCATCCCAAAGGATCCAGCTGGGTTTGAGAAGACCGGAGTTAGGGAAGAGTGTGGGGAGAGGGTGCCAAGGTCGATCCAGCACAGGGGACCCTTCCCCGTCCCAGGATACAGAGGACCGGACCAAGGGAACCGCGACGCGAGTTCTGGGTTCGGGTTCTAGTCTCGGTTCGGACTTGTATGACCTTGGGGGCGTCGCAGCGCTTGCGTGCAGGTCTGCGAAGTGTGTACCTGCGTGTGTGTGTCGGGGAGGCGGCCGGACCAGAGCTCTCCCGCGCTCTTCCCGCCCCGTGGGCGAGCGCACCCACGCCGCCCGCCCCGCAGCGCGGGTCCCGAGACCCCGGGAGGCGACTCACCTGGGGCCAGCGCGCTGGGGCTACGGGCGCTCTCCGCCGGGGCGGCAGCGGCTACGGATGCGGCGTGGACGCCCTCGGGACCCCCGGACGAGGCCGGCAGGGTGTGGAGTTCCGAGCCGCAGTTCTGCCCCTCTGGCCCGGTGCCGTTGGCAACCTGGGCATAGGGGTGGGCGCTCAGAGGCCGCGGGCAGCCGCCTGGAGCCCTCGCCTCCGCTTCCCCCAAGCTTCCCCTCTGGTGGGGTCCGCCTCAAACTCACCGTCCCTGGCTCCGCTGTGCCCGTCACCTTCTTCTTGGCGCTCCCGGCCAGCATCTGGGGTGAAGGAGACAAATAAACCTCAGGGAGGCTCAGGGGGCGGGGGAGCAGAGTTCTCCCTCCACCAAAAAAGGCGGAAAGTCAAAATCCTAGCGCCCACCTCCAAGGGATGTTGGGAGGCTGAGTTAGTAATTTACAGCGTTAAGCCCAGTGCGTGTGTTGGAGAAATACTCCATACGTGTATGCGTTCGTTGCTTTTGTAATAGTGAGTCTGGGCAAGATACTTAACTTCCCTGAGCCTCACTTTCCTTCTCTATAGGATGATGATGATGATGATGATGATTGTCTACTTCACAGGGTTCTACGATTAAATGAGGTGACAGGTGCAAACTGGTTAGCCAGCTAAGTGTTAGGCACATAGCAAAGGTAGGTGTTTTGCCATTTTTATTTTTCTGTCACATCACTCTCTCAGTTGCCTCCTGTCTAGCCCAGAAATTAACTACAGTCTGAATGGCACCCCCTGTCTTCATTAGAAGTACCTGAAGCTGCCTGCTGCCTTCCTGAAGCCTGGGGAAACCATTCTTGCTTCTTTTTCTACCAGCAGATTATTCCCTGGCCTTCCCTCTCTCCCCCAGGGAGAAGAAGTAAAAAAGGCATCCTGCATTTTCCTTCTTAGGTAAAGCTCAAGTCTGAACTAGATCCTGCCTGCTGCAAATTTAGCCCAGAGAACATGGCTGTTTTCTGGCCAGAGTCTCTTTACACCAGCTCATTTTGAATCTGGGAAGATGCCGGAAGAGGTAACACTTTTCAAGGATCACGCAGAAAGGAAGGGGCTCAATCTGGGACCATTACAGTCTCCAGCTTGGCTCACTGTTTGGCTTTAGCCCAATGGCTCTCTGGGCCTCAGTTTCCCCAAGAGCGAGATGGAGGTTTACTTACTGCCCGCTGACTGGCTGCCAACTCAAAGGTGAACTTTTGGACACGGCGCTGCCTCTTCTGGAAGAGGAGGGACCCTCGGTTGTTGCGTAGTGACAGCTCCTCCATCATCAGGTCCTGGGGCACACTCAGCTTCTTGCCCAGATCCAATGAAGGGACTGCAGGAGAGGCCAGAGTGGGTACTTAGCACCCAGACCCCACTCCAGGTGCTGGAGTGCCACTCTCGAGGCTCCTCATCACAGCATCCCACGCTGTGTGTACAAATGCCTTGTGCACTTTCTCCCCACACCTGCCAATGCTGGGGGTCATCATTTTTTGGAATGTTTGCCATCTGTTAGGCAAAAATGATGCCTCAGAGTTTAATTTGCATGTGTTTGATACTCACTGAAACTGCACCCTGTTTCAGAAGTTCGTTGGCCATTTGCATTTATTCCATGAATTCTCTGTAGTTCTTTGCCCTTAGTGGTGGCGGTAGTGAGAAATTATCAGATTCTAGATTTTTTTTTAAGGCAAGCCATGAGTATGGGATATGAGAAAGAGGAGAGTTGAGGGTGACTGCATGGCCTCTGGCCTGAGCCACTGGACGGGCTGAGAAAGGATGGGAAGGGATGAGACAGCTTCACTGACACAGGGAAAGGCTGAGGAGGAGAAGGTTTGGGGGAAGATCAGGAGTTTTGATTTAGATGTGTTCTTTTAATTTTAAAGAAATCTTTATTTAATAAAAAAAACAGCATATATGTGCATTGAGGAAAGTCAGAAAATACAGATAGAAAAAAAAGGTAGAAATACAATTATTTATCACCCAGAGATTTCCGTTATTAACTCCTTAGTATATGTCCTTTCATACCTTTTCTAATGACCATGTATTCGTGTGTGAGTTTTAACCAAAATGAAATCATAGCATATAGGCTTTGTAGCTGGTTTTTATGACTTAAAGACCTTCACCTTTCCAAGTGAACCAATTTTTATTTTATCTATTTTCAGTCCTTTTTCAAACTCTCTGAAATTGGGCATATTGAGTTTGGAGAGCCTGGTAGACACCCAGTTGAGATGTTGAGGAAGGAGTTGGACATGTCTATCTGGGGGTCATGAGAAAAAATTAACTTGGAGATAAAACTGTGGGCATCATGAGCTTATAAATGGTATTTGTTGTTGTTATTATTCAATGAAGAACTTTATATTTCATTCTCATCTCATAGTTAGGATTAGTTATTACAGACATTTACAGAATTTTCAGAGTTGATGACTATCCTTTAGTAGTTTGGAACCCAACCCTATCCTTTGTGCTTTCTCCGCCAGAAAAATGCATACTTTTACATTTGACCAACATGAGAGGCCTTTTGGAGGACAATAGGGACAAGAAGGGTGAGGACCTTGGCAGGAGAGAATCCTGTGTGGGCAGCACAGCTTGCGTTGTCCATCTCTAAAATCAGATACACCAGGCAGGGCCCGGTGGCTCGTGCCTATAATCCTAGCACTCTGGGAGTCTGAGGCAGGTGGGTCACTTGAACTCAGGAGTTCCAAGACCAGCAAGAGCAAGACCCTTTCTCTACTAAAAATAGAAAAATTAGCCAGGTATTGTGGCGGGTGCACGTAGTCCCAGCTACTCAGGAGGCTGGGGCAAAATGATTGCTTGAGCCCAGGAGTTTGAGGTTGCTGTGAGCTATGGCACCACGGCACTCTATCCAAGAAGACATAGTGAGTCTCTTTCTCAAAAAAGAAAAAAAATCAGATACACCTAGGGTCATATTCCAACTGTATAAATGGTATTTAAGATAGGATGAGATCATGAAAAAAAATGAGACAGCCAAAGCCTAAGCCCTGGAGCCTCCAACATTTAGACTGAGGTGATATGGACGTGGGCCTGGAGTCTGGGAAGGAGCAGCCAGTGGGGCAGAGAGGGTGGTACCCTGTACACAAATGGTGAAAGCATTTCAGGGACCATAGGAGACCAAGGGAGTCAAATGCTGCTGGAATCTCATGTAAGATGAGCACTGAAAATCGACTGTTCTCTGTAGGAACAGGAGGTCATTAGTAATCTTCATTAAAGCAGTTTCCATGGAGTGAAAGGCCGATTGGAGCGAGTTCAACAGAAAATGGACAGAGGAACAAGTTTAGCCGCACCACAAGGAAGCAATGAGCTTAATCCAAGGATGTAAGACATTCTACAGGACAACTGGCCTGGTTTTACAAACAAGTGAATGACATGGAAAAAGAGGGGAGGAGGGGTTGTTTTAGATTAAAGGAGATTTAAGAGCCATAGCAACCAAATAAAAACTGCAGCCCTTGTTTGGATCCTGATTAAAACAAAATAGAAAACTGGAGAAAGTTGAATATAGAACTACTTATTAAGTGGTATTAAATCATTACTGCTAATTGTGTTCACTGTGCTAATATCTCTGTGGCATGTAAGAAATGTCCTTTTTATTATTTTTGATGCAATTCTGAAGAATTTGGGAGATGAAATGACATGCCCTTCGGTATTAGCCTTGGAATTTAGGAATAAAGGAGGGGCCATGGGGATGTGTCCTCGCTACTTGTATATGTTTGGAAATTGACTTAATAAAATATTAAAAAGAGAGAACGAGAGGATGGGAAGAAAAATATAAGCAATGCTTGTAGGAGTTTGTTTTAAAGGACCGTAGCTGGAGGCAGCTATGGAATTAAGAGGGCTTTGTTTGTAAAGAGGGAGAAAAAACAGCACGTGTGTTAGCTGATGGGAACACTGACGATGCAACAGAGATGAAGGAGAATTGCTGAAGGAATGTTCTTGCGCAGGAGCGAGAGGAGGGCAGAGTCGGGTACCCAACCAGAGAAGTTGGCACCAAGCAGATGTGAGGGTGTCTGAAAGGAAAACCCCCCAAACCCCAGGGATGCAGGAGAGTGCTTGCATGAGTTCTATTTACTTCCAGATCCTTCATTTTTCTCAGGCAAATAAGAAGCAAGGTCATTAGCTGAGAATGGGGATATTTGGGGAGTATTGGAGGTTTGAGGGGAGAGGAAGGGGGACCAAAGTCATCTAAGAGAATAGTATGGGAGAGTGAATGGACTAAGGAGATGGACGTGGCTACCGGGCAGCATTGAGGGGTGTTCAGGTGCCATGAGTCACTTCATTCATGGAAGTCTAACTAGCCGTTCAAAAAAGAGGTTGATTTTTTTTCATTCTTTCAGTAAATACATAAATAGGTACACACTAAAAATAATAGTAAAGAGATGCTAAGAACAGAAAGAAATCCACTGTAGGTTAACTGGGAGAGGGAAAAATAAGTTTCCGAAGAATATGTATTGTAAGATCCTATTTATATGTTAAAAAATAGATAGATGTTTGTGCATGCACCGAAAAGTCCAGGAAGAGATCTGCCAAATATTAATATTAGCAGCAACTATTTATGGAACAGAGGAAGGAGGGGACCTAAAAATTTGTTGACACTGTTTTGTCGTTAATGTTTGTTTTGTTGTTTTATTTTTTTACCCTAAGAGACTAGTGGGGTGAAATCATTACTGTTTTTAACAAGAAAATGTATTGCCTAATATATATATTTTGAGACAGAGTCACATTATGTCGCCCTCGGTAGAGTGCCATGGTGTTATAGCTCACAGCAACATCAAACTCTTGGGCTTAAGCAATTCTCTTGCCTCAGCCTCCCAAGTAGCTGGGACTACGGGCACCTTGCCACAATGCCCCAGCTATTTTTTTTGTTGCAGTTGTCATTGTTGTTTAGCAGGCTCGGGCCAGGCTGGAACCTGCCAGCCTTGGTGTATATGGCTGGAGCCCTACTCACTGAGCTACAGGCGCTGAGCCATGAAAGAATATCTGCACCTAAATACATAATAAATGACACCATAGTCTCAAATGCTAGGCAGATAAACTGAGTGCAGTTTTAAATATAAAACCTATTTGATTAATTCTTTTTCTAGAAATTTATTCTTGGGGAAAAAGTTAAATAAATATGTCCAAAGATACATGTACAAGGAAGTATATTGCAATGGGGTTTAAAATTGTGGTGGACACTGCCCATTTGGCCTGTATTAGTGGCTGATGGTTCACACTGTCACCTTCTACAGAGAACTGCTCAGTGAAGGGAAACTGCCACAGCCTCCTTGCCCCCAGGTCAGATGCATTCTGTGGAGCAATTCATGCTGGAGAGCCCCACAAGGTCAGAATGAACTAAAGGTCAGGCTGAACAATCTCCCCACCCCAAGCTGCCTTCCTTACTTCCCTTCTCCTGAGAACACTCCCTCAATAAGTCACTTGCATAAGAGTCCTTGGGGTCCACCCCTAAGCATCCCACCTATGATGAACTTCATGGCCACCATTTGGGATGTTAAATTTATGTGACATGTCCAAACAGTGGTATGCCGAGGATCAGAGGGGAGGAAGGTGGCTAGACAAATCATATTAGAATGGTATGCTACTAAATGAAAAACAAAACAAAACAAGAAGACCAAAGAACATAGCAAATAGTATTTAGCTCACATGTATATGCATTTATATAAATATGAGAACAGAAGAAGAATTTACACAAATATGTTAACAGTGGTTATCTCCACATGGTTCCATCATGAGAAACTGCCAGTTTCAAAGTCATTCATGTCTGTTTTGTCTGAATTTTATTTACACCAAGTCAACGGCAAATGAATATTTTGAAAAATTGATGTATTAATATTGTATTACATTATTGAATAACCATATAGTAAAGAAACAGCTTTGGAGGCAAAGACTTAATTGAATTAATTCTTTAAATGCTTGAAATTTTCTGAAGTAAACAGATTCTAAAATTATACCAAAAGGTTTTACAAAGTTGATAGACTTTTAGATGATTTGTTCATTACATGAGTTGGCGTTAAGCAGAAAGGTCTGAGTGCAATTAGGCAGCCTGCTCTTCCATCCTGACCCCCTCCAGGGGGCTGGACCACCTGGGCTGTCCTGAGACCTTGATGAGACTGAATCACAGTAAATAAGGATGAGTGTGTGAGAAGCTTCTGGCCAGAGGAAAGGCTAAACCTGGGACTAGGACCCTCAGGCTCAATTTAGGGCTGAGGTAAGACGTTGGCTGAGTACAGGGCACAGGCTGGGGCACTCAACCTTAACTCCTGGGTCAGTCAGTGGACACAGGGCAAGGCCACTCCCAGTGCCTCAGGAAGCTTCTGAGCCCAGGCAGCAGATTCTACAGGCTCTCCCTCACCCGGGCCTGGAACTCACATCTGTCTGCCCATGCCTGGGTCCTGAAGGCCAGAGTGGGCACCAGTCTGGGCCTGAGAAAGGATGGAGTCTGAAGAAAGCCCTGGGCTGGGGCTGCCTTACCTGGTCCGGCAAGGTCCCCCATGACAGCCATCATCACCGGCCCCTTCTGCTCCTTAGGGATCATCCTGTGCAGGAGAGATAGGCACAGATGGATCAGGCCACCTCTGCCTCCCCAGACCTCCCTGCAAGCCTCTAGTCTACACTAATGTCACAAGCAAGGGAGGTCTGAACTGGAAGGGCCTCCGGGGTTTCAGTTCAGAGGAGGCTGGGGCCCAGGGTGCAAGAGGGAAGTGCTCAGTTTGCACAAATCAACTTCTGCATTGCTAAGGAATTAGCGCTCTCTTCTGGGGTAGTTTCTAAGGCTTTCCCCAGGCTGGCAACCTGATCAGAGGCAAGTAGGTGCCTGGGACAACTGGGGTGAGGGGACGGGGTCTCAGGCACTACTGTCATCTGCTGACCCAGGAGAGCACTGATCAGAGGCTGAGAGAGGTTGGGGCAAGGGAGTATAGTCTGTGGCTACCCTGGATCTGCAGGGTGGGGGCTCCCTTCCTGTCCTCGGTACTTGGCCCTAAGGCTTGAGGACACAGGCTGGCCCAGCAAAGTGGAGAGAAACACCACTCGTCTTCCCTGTCTCCCTGTCCCTGGGCTACCTTCTGTGTGCTCTCTGCTCCCTCACCCCTTCTCTCCCTCTCCCTCTATCCCTCCACTTGTATCTCTTAACACTTCCCAGGAATCTTGGAAGAGATTCACAAATCAAATGAGGTTGAGAGCCTAGAGAACCCCCGTAGGTCTCAAATTCAGGTTCCCTAACTTGCCCCCAGGAGAAGAGGCAGAAGTCTTGAGGTCCCTGCCTGACTGGTCACCGCAGAACCCCTCTCCTGTACTTCAGGTTTCCCATACTCCTTTAGAAAATGATCTGCCTCTGTCTGTTCCCCCTACACCTACTGAGCTGGGCCTGGAGTCTAATGTATGTCCGTGACTTCCTCTGTAACTCTGAACATGTAGCTCTCCAGCTCTGTGCCTTAGTTTCACCCTCTCTAACATAAGGAGGTTGGACTATATCATGGGGAATCCATGGATGGGCTTCAGGCCAGCCACAACCCCCCTAAAACAGTATGCAAGCATGAGTGTGTTTCCATGCATTTGGGGTGAGGGTCATGAGATGATTGAGAAGGCTCTGTGATGTCAGGATGCCACAGTCCACAGATCTGTTTCTTGATAAACAGTACCCCTTACAGAAAATCACAGATGCAAGGAAAGGTCTCTCATTTTACAGACAAGGAAGTTACTCGTCTCTACTGCCTAAAGATCCTGAAATCCTGAGCAGAGCCATTACCTACCCCCTACCTCCAATGCTAGCCACCCCCTCCCCATTAAACGTGGAGTAACCTAGAGCTTAGCTGGGTCTCCTCTCAGTCCAGAATGCAGGCTTCCAGAAGGCTCCAAACTCCCAGGATCCTTGGCAGGGCCCTTCCTCTGCTGAGGAAAGGTGCTCTGGGACTTGTGCGTCTCTGCCCACTCCCCACAATTCCCCACGCTCCCCTAGGATCCTGGTACCTGAGAGGACGGGACCACAGTAGGCAGGAGGGAATGTCAGACCCTCAAAATTAACCCCTCTGTTGGGAAGCTGAGAGATGCGTGGTGTCTGTGTCGGCAGTCAGCAGTTGGAGGTCAGCAAGCAGGGTGTGCCCTGCAACCAGCTCTGGCTTCAGCTGACAAGACTCATTCCTGCCTTGTCGTGGGTCACAGCTTAATTTCAGGCTGCAATAGGAGCTGGGGCCAGACTCTAAAATCACCAGGCCCCAGGGAAGACAGGTGCCCCGGCAGTAGGCCCTTGCAGACAGAAAGGCTTTCATCCACATGTACACACTCACGTATGGGCACACCAAAGTCACCTGGAAATGCGAAGAGTCAGCAGCTGGTAGCTTCAGCTTGTTAACTATTTTATCCTTAATGCCTAACACAGTGCCTGATAGGAACTCAATAGATATTCATTGAATGGGATGGATGGACAGATAAATGAGTTGTTCTTCTGTATCTTTGCTTGATTTATCCTTTACTTTCTTCTTTCTTTCTTTCCAGCCTTTCTTCTTTCTGTCTCCTCCCTTCCTTTGGCCTGCTCTCCCTCCTTCTCTCTACCTTCTCACATTCCCTGAGCTCTCCCTAAGAACTGAAAATAAATAAGGCTGGGCCTCTGTCCTCAAGGAGCTCAGCCAGGTCAGATTCAGCCCAGTAAACAAGCTTTGAGAAATGCTCTGGAGTGTCCAGGGGAGGGAGTTAGCAGCTCAGCTGCTGGTTGGGAGGGTTTCCCAGAGGAGAAGATGTTGGAGTTGGGCCTTGAAAGATGAATGGGAGCTCCCTGAGCAGAGAAGGGCCATGGGTGTGGCAGGCAGAGAACATGTCACGTGTAAGGATGGTACAGGGAGGCAAGTAGAGCCAGAACTGCCGGGGGCAGTGCTGAGAGATGAGCCCAGACAGGTGGGCAGGGGCCAGATCCCAGCAGGCTTTTAAAAAGGAAACTGTCTGTAAAGGGCTGCCGAAGAGATTAAAGTGGGGAAATGGAGTGGTCAGATTGGCATTTTCCAAAGAGATCTCTGGTGCCCGTGTGGAAAATGGGTTGCAGGGGCCAGATTGGAGGCAGGCGGATTTCACTGTCACCAGGGGAGAAGTGGGGCAGCTGGGCCAGGGCAGTGACAAGGGGAGGATGGCAGGGAGAATGAATTGAGGGTCTCCGGAGAGCCTGCAGGTCCTGCTCAGGGATTGGGTCTGGGAGGAAGGAAAGGGAGGAGCTTCATACCGCTGGTTCTGGCTTGGGCAACTAAGGCAGGTAACAGGGAGGAGGAAGCAGGGGTGGGGGAAGGTACTGAGTTCAGTTTTGGGTGAACTTGATTTGAGGGGTCTAGGGACTAGGAAGAGAGGAGGCAGTAGGACACTGACCTCAGAAAAGAGTCTGGCTGAAGATGAAGTTTAGGTCAGGGACTCACAAACCACTTCCAGAAAGGGTAGACCTAGCAAGGATGCCCCCGAGTCCAGGGTGGGGAACACTGGCAGCTTGGTACGGCACAGGCTGTCCGATACTCTCTCAGCACAGGAGCCTGGGCTCTGCTGTGGGCTTCCCCGAGCTTAGCTTCCTGCCTCTCTGTTGGGCCTGAGCTTTTAGAGAGGGCGAGGGAGGTATGTTCCCAGGCCAGGCTTATCCTCACCTGACAGGTGGGCCCCAATCCCCTTCTCCAAGCAAAGGATACTCCTGTCAAGAGAGGAGGACTCCTGAGAATCAGAATCCCGTCTTCACTGGGATTGCCCAGACTCAGAAGTGACCTCTCATGGTGCCTCCTCTTCCTGCCCTAGAACCCTGACCCTTCATCAGGAAGCAGCCCCAGAACACTGGGGTCCTGGTCCTGCCCACTCTGGTGACAGTGCTCTGGGGTCAGGGCCTGGACAATAGCATCCTGAGACATTGCCTAGACTATCCCCATTTTATAGATGGGGAAGCTGAGGCCTGGAGAAGGAATGGGTTCACCCAGGATCACCTAGCCAGTCAATGACAGGACCAGGACTTCAACCCAGGGACTTCCTCTATGGCTGCAAGTTTTTCCATTGTTCCTCTTCTCTCCTCATGGATGCTTCTTTCCAAACCCGCGCCCATGTATTTCCAATACGCCCAGCCACTTAGAGTCCCATGGCCTCCTTGGGAAGAAGGGAAGGACCTCAGATACAATCGAAAATGACACAGAAGGCAAAAGAGTGCAGGAAGCGTTTATTGAGGGCCAGAGCCAAGTTCTATAGGAGGCAAGAGGCAGAAGACAGGCAAGCTCTATTGGATCAGAGGGGTGGGAGAGGGCAGTGACAATAAGAGAACAGCTGAGACTGGTTTAGGAGCTGCAACTTCACAAGGCTGCCTCCTGCTGGCCCTTGGGGAATGTGCAAGTAGAAGTGGACCCTCTATGCCACTGCAGCAGAGGCTTCACCGTGTCTCTTCCTGCTGAGGGTGGTGGTGGTGGGGGTTTTAGCTTCAGTCTCCTGTGCTGTAAAGGACCCTGCAGTAGGTGGGGGCTTTGGTAAATGTGGTTACTTGTCATTAACTGAGCAGGAACACACTCTCATCTTCCCACCAACAGGACCCGTGGCCCTATTCCTTAGACCTTAGGAACATTCTGGGATCACTCCTTTATGCCAAAGCACCCCAACCACCCCCAACTATCTTTCATATTGACCCTAACTTTCCCCAGTCTCACTTGGTTCCAGATAAAATATCACCCTAATGGGTGGGTAAGTCCCCAACTCACATTCTGTCCCTCACCTTTAGCAACATCCTGGTATCCTTTCACCTATATCCCCTTGATCCTTGACCAATTTCAGCTCTCTAGAGTATCCTGAAGCCGATATTCTGAACCTCTAGAAGGCACTACCAGCCAGCTCTGGAAACTACAGAACTCAGCCAAGTCCCTTCTGGGAATTAGGATCAGAGCCATCAAAGTTTAAGGGACAGGCTAAGGCTTGCAGCCAGACTGGGTCACTGGGCAGCCAGCTCTAGTTAGGCCAGAATGCAATGGGAAAGAAATGGGGTGGGACAGTGTCCACTCTTCTGGGCATGATATGGACACTGGGGCTGGAATCTGAAACTAGAGAGGGGGGCACTCCCTAGGAGGCCAGAAACAGAGGCAGATGCTGGCCTCAACCACCAAGCCCATCTGCTCTGGAATTCAAGCCCAGCCCAATCCTCTTCCACCTCCTTCCCCCACTTCTTAATACTGTGGAATGCATTTCAAGGTTCAAAGAGCTCTCAGAGACCCTCTGAGTCAGTCCCATCCCCTGCTAGAACCTCCTCTAGGCATCCTGGCCACAGCTTGCTTTCCTCGTATACGCTCTGTTTCCCTCTTTCCAAATAGACAGCCCCAAACTGAGGACAATCAGGTAAAGACACAGGCAGCTGCATTTCTCTTCCTCTTGACCCAGCCCCAGCTCAGCTTTGAGACCAGAACCTGTCATGAATGGACCCACGAGGGATAGATGGGCTGGAGGCCCAAGTCCTGGACCTGGGGAAGATCACTGCCTTCTATGTAGCTCTTTTTGCTGGCTGCAGATAAGATGCCCTGGTTAGTGTGAGCTGGGTTGCAAAGAGTAGCATGACAAAGGCCAGGGGAAAAATCTTCCTGCTTCTTCTCTCCAGAGGGCCAGCAGGGCATCTTGAGCTGGCCTGGGAGACTCCACTAAAGGTCACTGTAGTAAAAATAGACCTTGCTTGGGAAGGGATGGAAAACAGCTGTTCCTGCCTAGGACTTGGTGCCAAGGAACTGGATGGTCAAGCCAGGACCTGGCGGTGGGACTTATGTAGGCCTAGGAACTTCTGAACACACCTCACTTGCAGAACCAGGAGGGAGGGAGGAGTATAGAACGCTCGATATGGCAAGTCTAAGGGTCCATAGAGACATCACCCTGTCTCTTCCAATGCACAGTGTGTGTGTGTGTGTGTGTGTGTGAGTGTGTATTCACGGGGGATGGAACTTAAATGTTTGGAGATTGCCTTGGCCAAAGCCACATTAAATAGAAGGGAACCTGAGGGTCAGACAGAGAAACGGACTTTTCCAGGTCACATCTTAACTGAATGGTAGAGCAAGAGGTAGCACCCAAGCTCGGGTCTCTCACCCATCCTCAAGCCCAGTGCTCCCCCACCCCATCCCTTATCCAAACAGGCCAGACCCTTTGGACTCCTCAAGCCTGATGACTTTTCTTCCAGCTCAGCCTTGCAAGGATGGGGATGGGGATGGGGTTTAGGTGGTGCAGGAGGCTTCCGCGGCGAGGCTGCCCCGCTTGAGCCGCAGGCTGCCGTTCCACCCGCGGGGGCAGATACTGTAGCCGAGGATGCCGGGCGACTTAGCCCCGGAGTCCTCAGAATCGAGGGATACGTCGGAGTCCGTGGGCGAGCGGCGGTAGAAAAAGGGCCTGGGCGGCACGGGCAGCGGGCTCCGGGGACTGGTACAGGACGAAGGCCCGGTGGGCAGCGGGCTTCGTGGGATTGGGGAGAAAGCTGCCCCCGGCGCCGAGGCCGGGCCGGGGCGGGCGGGCTGCGGCGAGCGCATGCGCGGCGGCGGCGGCGGCGGCGCGGTCGGCGGGGAAAAGGGGCGCAGGCGCTCGGCGCCCGCTGGCCGCGGGGAGGCGCTCTTGCGTCGGGCAGCGTTGATGATGTTTCGCGCCAGGAGCGCCTGCAGTTGGCGGCTGGGGGCCCGGGCCTCTGTCTCGGGTCGTAGTGGGGACACGGAGCGCTCGCTCCACGATGGGGACATGGGCGGCGGCGGCGGCAGCGGCGGGGGACTGCTCATGCTGCTTCCGCGGCCGGTCTCCCACGGCCCGGGGCTCACCCAGCCGTCCAGGCTGCTGGGAGGCCGGGACGCGCCTGGAGTCCAGGGCGGGGAGGTGGGCAGACTCTCCCGGCGGTCCTGGGGAAAAAGCAGAGAGGGTGTGCAGGCATTAGTGTGGGGTCCTCTATACTCGGGTTTTGAAAGGGGCTGAGTCTGATTTATCCATCATACAGAGACGAGAAGCCACCGACCAACGTCAGTGAGTGCCTCCAAAAAGCAGGTGCCCAAACTCCCAACTGAGAATGTTTTTAAAAGACTACGCTGTCTGGTGTCTGCCACTGCGTTTAACCGGGAGGCAGGTGTGGTTAGGACCGCTCGCTTTTCGCTTTGAAGACAGACTCCTTAACTTACTGAGTGATCTTGTGCGAGGTGCTTAACCCCTCTGGGCTTCAGTTACTTCCTCTGTAAAATGGGATATAATAATAACAGCACTCACCCTATAGAGTTGTTGTGAGGGTTAAGTGAGATAATTCATGGAAAAGAATATTACGTACATTAGCATATTCCTTGGAAGAAAGTGCACAATCGGTGTTAATTTCTATAAATAAATACTGGAAAGACACACATGAAACTAACAAAAGTGTTATCTGATAGGAAATAGGGTGAACAGAAACAGGTACAGCCACAGGGAGTAGGAATAGGCTTTTCAATGTATTACTTTTTACGTAAGTTTAGATTTTTGAACTACGTGGATCTATTATCTATTCAAATATTTTAAAATATTGACTATTATTATTAAGGTTGGACTAAGTGAAAGATCCTATCAGCCCTGAGCCCCTTGACATGTTGCTAAGGTCACCTGGTTTTTCCATGGATTCCCAAGCAGGGGGTACAAATGGTAGTAGAAAAGAAAGCTGGGTTTTTCCTCTCTGGGCAGCACCTTGCTCTGGACTTCTCCTCAACAGGGGAGGGAACATGGCTCCAATGAGGCCAAGAGGCTGAACAGCAGCTTTGAGGTTATAAAGCACTGCTCTGCTGTGAACTGAAGACCTGTTTCCTACGTAATTAAGGACTTCCAGCCTACAAGGTTCGTTCGCTTCCTTTATCTCTAATATTAGTTCCTCACAACAGACTGTTGAGGTGACTGGCATTATCACACCCATTTTACTAATGATGAAAATGAAGCTAGGCCAGGCGCAGTGGCTCACGCCTGTAATCCTAGCAGTCCGGGAGGCCAAGGCCAATGGATTGCTTGAGCTCATGAGTTCGAGACCAGCCTGAGCAAAAAGCGAGACCCTGTCTCTACTAAAAATAGAAAAACTGAGGCAAGAGGATTGCTTGGGCCCAAGAGTTGGAGGTGCTATGAGCTATGACGCCACAGTACTCTACGCAGGGGACAGCTTGAGACTCTGTCTTAAAAAAAAAAAAAAAGGGCATCACCTGTGGCTCAATAAGTAGGGTGCTGGCCCCATATACCGAGGGTGGCGGGTTCAAACCCGGCCCTAGCCAAACTGCAACAAAAAAATAGCTGGGCCTTATGGCGGGCGCCTTTAGTCCCAGCTACTCGGGAGGCTGTGGCAAGAGAATCACCTAAGCCCAGGAGTTGGAGGTTGCTGTGAGCTGTGTGACGCCATGGCACCCTACCGAGGGTGATAAAATGAGACTCTGTCTCTACAAAAAAAAAAAGAAAAGAAAAGAAAGAAAGAAAAGAAAATGAAGCTCAGCAGCATAAGTAACAACCCAGGTTGTTCTGCTCCACCAGTAAATGTGTGTGTGTGTAAGAGAGAGAGAGAGACTATCTGCTGCCTAAGCTACATGTTAAAGCAGTTTGAACTGGCTTGAAAGTGAAGTGCTTGAGAAGTTATGCTTAGTACATATCTCTGGAACCTTCCAACAGCTCATCCAATCATATTCCATCAGTAACCAGTCCACTTGGTCTCATGATCCAATCCAAATCCCCCGGGAGCCATCCATCAGAGTCCACAGCTAGCCAGTCCATTCCATGCCACTGACCCAATCAAAATCTAGAACTATCGAGTGAACCATCAGTCTTTCATCCAATCAGTGATCAGCCATAGCCAAGCCAGTCATCTTGTCATCCAATTGAGAACTGAATCCCTCCCAATCAAGAGGAAACAACAGACAAATACTATATTGTGTTTTCTCCAAACAGAATGGTAGGTGAACCCAGCCTCAGAATTAGAGCCCATTACCCTAAAGATAAATGTTGTACAACAACCTGAACAGAACATTTTTCATGGGATGGTAATGCTGGAGTGACCCTTAGTGACTTCCTGGGGACATCCAAGCTCTCAGTCATCAAGCAGGAAAGTTAAGGCTCAGCATGGGACTCACCTCTTTTACTCCTATGGTCAGAGTTGTGTATATATTACACAGACACTGGGAGCTTGCTCTGTGATTGTGACACATCCGCAGAAGCTCTCAGTCCTGGTAGCTGTGGGAGGCAGACCCTACAACTTAGGGAGAGGGGTGGGAGGGAGGTCCTGGCCCATGGGCCAGACAGAAAAGACTAGAGGGTGAGAGTCTAGAGTCTCAGGGCCAAATGGGGTGGGTTCAGGCATTTCCTAACACCCAACCACTGTGCCACCCTGAGCAGGGAGGTGAGGTCAATAACTTGTTACCCAAGTCAACCAACAAACACTGAGGCAGCAAAAACTGGGCTCTTTAGCCAGAAGGGTAGGCTGCGTCAAGGAGGGCTGTGATAACTACTAAAAATCTCTAACACATTGACTATGCCTTTGGTGACCACAAGGGGAATGTTGGGGCCAAAAAGTGGAAGGAGTAACAGAACTCAGCCAAGACTGCGAAACAGAGTGGCTCAAGCACAGACTGGAATGTTGGGGACATTGTAAGCAGTTCCTCATCATCTGGACATAGGCTCTAGCCTGACCTTATTGGAACTGCCAAGTCTGGGCACCGACTCTGTATGTGGAGGAGGGGGAGGGAGGCACAATATAAAACGGCTGCCGGAGATAAGGACCGTTCGCTTTCTGGCAGAGAACTCAACGCACCACATATACCAGAACTCCATGGAAATGCATGGGTGGAAACTCAGAAAGTAGTGTCCACTCTGCCCAGCACCAGCTCCAAAACAGGGCACATGTGAAGGCAGGAGAAGAGCAGCGCCAGACAATGGATTGTCAGAGACCAAACGGAGCTGCCAGACCACCTTGTACACAGAATGGGAACCGGGGCCCAGAGATGGGAAAAAGTTGTCCAATGTCATAGAGGAGTCAGGTCCACCAGTTGTCCTGACTGTCAATGGTAGTTCTTTCCTCTCCACTATGGACTTTCAGGGGCCAGGCAGTGATGATGACAAATGTGGGAAATGGCCAAATGTAGATAATTGGGAGGAGGGGACCTCAGGGAACTAGAGTGAATGCTCTGGCTAACGGCATTTCGATTCCCAAACAAACCTGGGCCAGGAGGGGCAGTGTATTTGCCCCATTTCCCTCAAAATCCTCTAAGCATTTTTGGTCAAACTCTGAGGGAAGGAGAAAACAAAAGAAGGGGTTTGCACAGGGTTCTGGTTCCCTGAGTGCTGTCCTGGGGAGGAGAGAGGGAGCCCTCACTTCAAGCCAGCACACCTCTGTCCCACGGCAGGCACAGGCAGCGCACACACACAGGCACACTGAGCACGCCACTCCATTTCCCCGGCTAGAATCAGGGAGGAGAAAGGGAGCCCTGGCCGCCAGCAGCGTGGCAGAAAGAAAGAAGCAAGACAGTTTGAGGCAGAGTGTATTGAGAACAGGAGAGAAAACAGAATTGGGGAAAGAGCTCAGCCTGGCCGCAGGAGTTGCAGAATGGAGCTGGGCTCTTCCACTGCTGGCCCTTGGGGTTGAAGGAAGCGGGGGTCCAGGGCAGACGCTTCACTGTGTCACGGGAGGGTGCTGGCATGAAAGAGCTGAGCTCACTCACAGCTCCCCCACGCATACCCCCTCTATCTGTGCAGAATGAGCTCACTGAGAAGGCACCCCCTGTTCCCATGGAGACGAGCCCAGAGCTCACGAAAACTGCAGGCTCAGCCCAGCATGGGCACCGCCTCCACCACCCCTTGCCCCACTGGGGATCCCAGAAATAGGGCTGGGGAAGAGAAGTGGGTGGTCCTCAGCCCCCAGCCTTGGGAAGCTTCCATCTGAATCTTGCCTCTTGTGTCTGTATTCTCTCACCCCCCACAAAGCTTGGCTAAGGGGGGTCTGCATCACATCCAAAGTGTCAGAGATGGTGGGGATCTCAGACTACCTGACTAAACATTCTCACTGTGCACATAGGGAAACTGAGACTCAAAGACATGAGTGCAGTCAGTCTATTAAAACTTAGGTCCCTTGAGTCCCAGACTTTTCCTCGAAACCTGAAGGTTCTCCCTGTTCCCTCCCCTGAGCTGCTTTGCCTGGCCTCGGTTCTTACCATGTTCCCACTGCCTCTGGGTGATCCTGAGTGTCCCAGCCCAGGTGGCTCCTCTCTTGGCTCCCCAGAGTATCTCATCCCAGCCACACCCTGACCAGGTCACCCTCACATTCATCTAACTCCATCTGTCCTTTGGCAACAACCCATTTCCTTTCCCTCTTTTCCCAGAGGACTGTCTTGTCACTTACAAGGCCTTTCTCCCAAAGCACCAGCCTATCCTTTCAATCCTTACAGACTGTCGCAGCTAGAAGGACTCTTACATGATAATGAGAAAACTGAGGCCTAAGAGAGAGAGTGACTTGGCCAAGGTCACATAGTGCATGGGAGGCTGAGATGAGACCAGAACTCTCCTCCCCAGCCCCTCTCCCTGGGACCCATTCCACTGCACTCAGGTGGTTTCTTTGAGTCAGGCAAATCTTGGACAAAACCACCAGTTGATACATAGCTAGGGCCACCCTCTTAGCAGCATACCACATCTGCACCGCCTTCTACAGGGCTCTCCTCCCAGGGATCCCCTGGGATGTCCCCTGCTCCTGAACAGTGAAGGCAAGCCAGATGGAACCAGGACTGAGGTCTGGGGGCCAGGAGTCTCCCTAAAGCAGAGCCAGGTCTTGGAGAGGGCAGGAAGAGAAGCATCAGACAGTAGCAGTGAGCTAAGTCCGCAGCCAGCAGAAGGACCCAGGAGGGTGGCAAAGGCAGAGGCAAGGCTAAGCTCCCTGGCGCAGCGAGAGGAAACGGTGTCCAGAAGGCAGAGGTGGAAGAGACAGGCCTGTGGAGTTGAGAGTCCGGCAGCAGGAAGAAAGATGCCAGGAGCTTGGGCCTCATGAGGGGGCCCTGCTGGGACAGCTGATTCCACAGGCACTGGCAGGGTCTTTCTGCTCCAGACGTCCCTGTTGGGATCTCCTGCTAGGCCACTCCCAGCAAGACGCTGGCATCAGACTCAGCATCCCTATAGCTCAGGAAGGCCAGAAGCAGCTCCTCATCCTCCTTGGGGCCTGGCATTGGAGTTCTCTTTCCATGGCCCTCCTCCCCACTCAGACATGAAGTCCAACCCCCCTTGGAATAGAGAAGGAGCAGCTGCACTCAGAGAGGAGAAGTATTCTCCCAAGGTCACAAAGCCAGCTGGTGGCAGCATCCAACCTTGAACCTCAGACTCCCTGTTTTCACTCAGCTCTGTGCCATTTCCTGCCATATTTGCTCTCCATCCGGCCCTCGTGGAGGGGCCCTTGACCAGCAGTGGGACCCCGGTGGGGTCCATTACTTGAAGCAGAAGGAAGGCTTCCACACCTGAGCCTCAATGCCGGCGTTCCGGGTGGAGAAGGAGGGTCTAGGGGCCTGCTTGGCTCGGGGAGACCACGCCCTGGAGGGAGACACCGGGGAGATATCACTGCTGTAGGGAGGGCTCACGGCAGTGGGCTGGAGGCCATCCTGGCCAGGTGAGGTGCAGAGGCCCAGGGAGGAGCGGGAGGCCCGAGGCAGGGCAGGAGACAGAGGGAGACCCGCCTTGGGCAGGCTGGGCGCCAGGTCCAGGGAGCTCGGCTTGGCAGGTGAGGCGGCTCTGGGCGAGGCGGCTCTGGGCGAGGCCTTGGCAGGCTCCTTGATGGGTGAGAGGACAAAGAGTGAGGGCCGCAGCTGATATGGCTGCTGCTGCTTGGTGGGCTCTGGGCGCAGGACCCCATTCTCAGGCAGGTAGCCATGGTAAAGAGAGGCTGGCGGGGTCCGGGCTGGGCTTCGGGATGCCACTCGGAAGCCCCCAGGAGCATTAGTGGAGTATTTCCAGGAGGAAGGCAGGGACATAGTAGGTGAAGGGCAGCGGGCCTGCTCCGTGTGACCTGACGACTCGATGACATATTTCTCCATCCGTGACTGGCGGCGGGCGTAAAGCTCAGCCCCCTTCCCAGAGGCCTCAGAGAGATTCTGGTTGGGTTTGGGCTTTGGCTTTGCCTGGATGCGGGGGGACTTGAGGCAGGAGGCCCACTCTGGGACGGCCTCCTCAGCGGCCGCAGGGCTGGCCCTGTCCCGAGGTGCTGGCTCCTGCTGGAAGTTGGAGGCCTCAGCCCCCAGTGCGAAGGGCTCCTCCTCCACGCCCGCCTCCCCATGGTCCCTTTGTCTTCGCTTCTCATCAGCCGTCTGTACCAGATCCAGCAGGTCTGGGTTTGGGGTCACCTTGGGCTTCTCCACGAAGGTGAACATGGATTTCCGGCTGCCCCGACGGGCCATTGACTCCTCTAGAATGCCCGTCTTGCTGGTGGGAACTCCCTGGCCCTTCAGATGAGAAGACTTGGAGTTGGAGCTGGGATATAGGGCAGAATAAGACGGGGGAGACTTAACCCGGGAAGCCAGAGGAGCTGTGGACAAGGTCTCAGCGTAGGTAGGGGGTGGGGTGAAGTTCCCCACAGGGTGTCTTTCCAAGGCTGGGCTGCGCTGCCCCACTAGCCTCCTTTCCACCATGGGGCTGTGGGACATCACGTGTCTCTGTGGCCGGGGGCTCCTGTCTGCCACATTGCAGGGTTGGGGACCCGCGGCCTTCTCTCCAAGGTGTCGTCTCTCTACCATGGGGCTCCGTTCCATCTGGCTGATGCTCCCTGGTGCCTGGATCCCAAAAGGCCTGGCCGTCCTATTGACCACTGAGGGGGGCTTGGCCAGTGTGAAGTGGACCTCACTGTGCACCTTGGTGGGCGTAGTGGTGGTTGCCCATCCAGACATCTCTTGTTCTGGTGACACCACTAGGGCATGAGGCTGGACGTCGATGAGTAGGGAACTAGACATGAATTCTGGGGCTGGGGGCCCAGAGCTGGGAATGAGAGTAGCTTCGCTGGAGAAGGTACTGACGGTGGTAGGTGGACTTGATACCTTGTCAATTAGGAGTGTGCTGGATCTCATGTCTGTTGCTGGCCCCTGGGCTTGCCCATCGACACACAGGGTGCTGGGTTTGGGATCTGGCACTGTGCCATTCGGAGAGTGATAGGCTTCTGAGGAATTCTGTTGGACGCCGGCAAGAGGCAGAGTCTGCGGGATAACAGTTGCTGGTGGGTTCTGATTGACATCAGTGGCTGGGGGGTTGTGGCTGCTGTTAGAAGCTGGTGTGGTGAGCGCGGCATTGGGCGAGGAGAGGTTTTGGTTGACATCTATAGCTGGGCTGTGGACCTCAGCTGGTGGTGGGGTTGGTGGGGACTTCGGGGCCTCGCGGTTCTGGGACAGGTGGAGCCCATTGGCCGTCAGCAGGGCTGCATTTTCCTTCAGATAAACCACCAGTGGTACCTCCTCCTCCTCACTGGCCACCCTCTCCAGATGCCGCAGTAAGCTGGCCTCCTCGGAGTAGCCTTCCATGCTGTGGCCAGGATCCCCTCTGCTGGGGCTCTGGGAATTGGGGTGCCTTGGAGAGCCTGGCTCAGGAAGTGAGGTGTGACTCAGACTGAGTGCCGGGTCATGGCCTGTGGGGCTTGCAGGAAGCACTCTGAGGGACTCCTGGCTGGGCTTCAGTCCCCTCTGGCCGTGGCTCTCCAAGGTGAACTCGTTTACTCTCTGCCGGCGCCTGTTGAAGAGCTGGACGCCACGGGAATTAGAGCTGGGAGGGGTGGTCAGCTGGGCTGCGATCTGCTGGCTCCGCGCCTTGGCCTCCTTCAGATCCTTCTCGGTGAGGCTAGTGCTCCGGCCCAATGCTGCAGAGAGGTACAGAGACCCAGTTAGCAAATGGGAATGCAGTGCCACAGAGACGCACAGACAGACAGGTGGTCACCTGGACCCCTCCTGCACAGGATCTTTTCCTTTGGAATTTGATCTTTATTCACTATTTCCTAGAATTGGCTCCCCTCTTTAAGATCCCTGACCCACCCTTCATGGCCCAACTCAAATGCCACCACCTGTGTGAAGCCTGCCTTGATTATCATCTGTTCAGGATTAATTGGTCCTTCATTGTACTCTCCCCTGAAGGTTGTTGACTTTGGATCTTTACCAGACTGAATATGAATGCCTCACCCTAGAATTCAAGGCCCGCTCCATCCCTCACCCATCCCCTACCAACTTTCTTCTCCGTCATGAGGGTCTGCCACATCGGTTCTTTGTGTTCCTTGAACATGCCAAATATTCCTGCCCCAGGGCCTTTGTAGTTGCTGTTTCCTGTACTTGGAATAATCTTTTCCAGGCCAGGCACAGTGGCTCACACCTGTAATTCTAGCACTCTGGGAGGCCAAGGCAGGAGGATTCCTTGATCTCATCCCATGAGCCCAAGAGTTCTAGACCAGCCTGAGCAAGAGCAAGAGCCAGTCTCTACTAAAGATAGAAAAATTAGCCAGGTGTTGTGGTGGGTGCCTGTAATCCTAGCTACTTGGGAGGCTGAGGTAGGAGAGTTGCTTGTACCCAGGAGTCTGAGGGTGCTATGAGCTAATTTGATGCCATGGCACTCTAGCCTAGGGCAACAGAGTGAGACTATCTCAAAAAAAAAAAAAAGAAAAGTTGTTCCTAGGTGGCATTCCCTGTTGGTTCCTCCTTTCTGCTCAGGTCTCAGCTGGAATGTCACCTCTCTGTTGAAACCTTCCCTTCTCCTATGCCATTTCTTTGTTTTATTTTCTTCACAGTACACACCACAACTTGAAATGATCTTTATTGTTTCTGTGTTTATTACCGGTAACTGTGTTCACCTAGAGCACAGCTCTAAGGGGCAATGACTTCACTTGACTTATTTACCACCCTAACCTTGGCCTCCAGAACAGAGCCCAGCATACAGTGAGTCCTCAGTAGATGTTACTAAATGCACCAAGAACTCCTGGAGCATTTTCTATGTGCCTTTCTTAGGGCCCTTTATACTTTCAAACTTACAATAGTTTGCTTTGGTTTTATAAAAAGATGCCACTAACACTTTCCCTTTTTAGAACAGGTCTAAATATAAAAATATGAAAGGGTATTCAGTGAAAAGTGTCCCTCCATTCCTGACTGTTCCACCTCACGATCAGGTAACCCCTGTTGTTAGTTTCTTCTATATCTGTCAAGAATTTCTTTCTGTCTTTATTTAAACATTTAAAAACTCACATATTTTAACACGAGAAAAGTAATAAATTGGGCCAGCTTCAGCAGTGACTACACTAGAACATTGCATTCTTTCATTTTATCCTCACGAAAACTCCATGAGACAAGCATTATTTGCCTGGGTTTTATGGAAAAGGAAACTGAGGTTCAGAGACTTAGAAGTAACTGACTCAAGGTCACTCAGCTGAAGGTAGCAAAGCTAGAGACAGAATAATCTCTCTCTGGATCCCCAGTCCATGCTCAGGCTGCCTGCTTATTGCCAAAAGTCCCTTTTGGACATAGCAGGGGAGTGGGGATCAGGCTGTGGTTAGTCCCCTATTAATCTGTAGTTTTGCTATAGGCAACCATTTCTCTTTCCATCCCAATTGCCCATCTGGCACACAGTTGGTGCTCAACTTATACTTCTTGAATAATAAGTGAACAAATGAACCATTAGACAGATGGATGGGCCAACCTGTGGCCAGGGTCAGGAGCTGAGTCAGTGGCTGAGGAAATTCCTTCTCCCTAACCACTCTACCCACTCTTTCCTCCCTACTGTGGGAAGCTAATTAGTTCTTGAGGAATCTGACCCTTCCCTCCCACTACCATGCCCTCATTAGCACTGGCCATGACATGCTAAGGAGGCCTCCGGGGACAGTCTTTCTAGGCATCTTGCCAGAGGCGAGACTCAGAATTCATGGACTCTCAGAGCTGGAAGAGCCCTTATGGAAGGACTATTTTACCACCACCCCATTTTATAGGTAGGGAAACTGAGGCCCAGAGTAGCCCAGTATAAGGCCTGCTGATCCCCACCTTGGAGTTGGCAGGGAGGCCTACACAGAGCAGAGGGCCTGCAGGTAGCAGCACAGGACCAGGCCAGGCACACACAGGCGTTCTGCTTCCAACCTCTGTCTTCCCTCCTGCCATCAAGGCCTGGCTTCCCACCCCCAACCCCCACCTGTTAGAAACAGTGAAAGCACACAGCCTACCCTGCCCTCCATGACACCTGCTGCAGCTGGTAAGACTCCTCTCCTGCCTGCATCACCCAATCTGTTACAGATAAGGATTTAGCCAGTCTCTTCCCCTGTGGGCAGCCTAACTGGAGGGTCGCCAGCCCTCAAAGGGTGCTTAGCTCATGCAGTGTCCATCTCCTTTGCTCTGCTTAGAAATTAGGCCTCCCGGCCTGAAGCCAATCTCTGCCATTAGATAGCTGTGTGACTGTGACAAGTTACTGTACCTCTCAGAGCCATAGCCTCCTTAACTGAGAAGGCAGTTAAAGCACTTGACATTAGGATTGGGAGACCACAATGAGATCATGAATGCCAGGGAGACTTATTGCCACCAAGCTCAGGTGGGCAGGCAGAGAGCTCATTCTACCCAGGGATAAACTGGCAATGGCCATCGGTCACCCACTCTATTCCCCTGAAGGGGTAAGATCTTCTAGCAAAGGAGATTCACTCCATAGCTTGGGGTCCTAAAGATCAAATAGCAAGGAATTCTAGAGTTATGAGGAGGCAGAGCTTATTATTGCCCCAAAACATGGAACCTCAGAATCTCACAGGTAGCCATCAAAGAGTCCAATCCGCACACAATCTTATGTCCCCAAAATCATGTCCCTGAGTGAACAAGCTTCCACTTACATGCTCAGCTGACATAAGCTCACTACCCCAGGAGGTGCCTTCCACTAATTAACATTCCTCAGCCATGAAGTCGCTCCTTACACTAACTTTCATCCACTTGTTGGTGTGGTTCTGATGCCCTGGGCCACACAGATAAAAAGATTTCTCTTTCCAGCCTGACAGTCCTGTAGAGATTTGCGGATACCTATCATATCCCATGGGACATGATCAGGAAAAATATCCCTAGTCCTGCCAGTGTTTCTTATGATACAGCTACGGCAACAGTAGCTACAGTAGCACTTACTGTATACCTGCACTATACAAATATTAGTTAATTCCTAAAACGACCCTACAAGGCAAAATATATTATTATGCACATTTTATTGATGAGAAAACCAAGGCTCAGAGTGGTAAAGCGAGCAGCTCAAAGTCACAGAGCTACAGAGTAGCGCTGGGATCACACCTGGCACTACATGACCTCGAGAGCACCAGGCTCCTGGCTGACCAGCTCCCTCACTATAGGAAATGCTTTGGTGTCTGAATGATCCAGACCCCTCAATGACCCTGCATTTTTCTGCTTTACTCCTTACCTTTCTGCTTCAATCCCATCCCCAGACTGGCTGTGAAAGGCAATGGGTTTAGAAAATCTTCAACTGTCAGAGTGTGAAAGTTCCTCTGGGATAAACTGGGAGGCTCAGCGAGGGAAGAGGTCACAGAGGACATGGGCTGAGGACCCAGGTCTGCTGGCTCGTGGCAGGCTCCGTTCATGGCCTGTGCTGTGCGGCTGACTTTCTGCCAACACCTCTCTGAGCTCAGAACCATCCCTAAGCTACTGTTCTGGGACAAAAGGAACAGTAAAAAAGGCCAAGGGCAAGTGAACCCTGTCCTCGGAGGAAAGCTCTTGCAGCCCCCACCCCAGCCCACAGTGACTCCACAGAAAAGGAATTTGGCAGGAGGTTTGGACCAGACCCAGCCAGCAATCCAGACAATTTTTGCCACCCTACACAAACAAAGCTGGGAGAAGGGGAGCTTGGCCAATTACAGGCACCCCGGAGACCATCCCTTGTGGCAGGGCACCAGGGTACAGGTCCATCTAAAATTCCCCAGACTAGGGAACTGCCACCTCTGGCAATACCCCAGCCAGCCGGTCCAAGATTGTGCTCCTTGGCGCCAGAGAGGCGGGAGATGGCCAAGGGCCACAGCGACGGGCACCTCACTGAGCCTTCAATCTGTCTGACTGCAGCCTGTGCCTGTGCCTGTGTGGGTCATGATGAATCCTGCACACCATGCTGAGCCCCCCAGGGCCAGGTTGGGGTGCTAGCTCTTTAAAGACATTAGATCAAGAGGTGAAGACAGGCCTTCAGTAGAGGAAGGGAGAGGGCAAACACAACGAAGAGCTGCCTGGGGTCAGGAGACCTGGGTCCAGCAGGGTAAATACCAAAGTGAAGGTGGGGCCAGAAGCTGGCACAGCCCTTAGACCCAAGAGCGCAGAGGCTGCTGTAACTGCCAAGCGCTTACTGTGGTCTGGGGACAGTACTGTGCACTCTGTGCCCACCACCTTACTCAGGCCTCACAGCAACCCCAAGAGATAAGGATTGTTATTCTTTCCATTTTGCAGACAAAACCAGGTCTCAGAGAGACATGCCCAAGGTCATACAACTTGTAAGGGGCAGAGCTGGAATTCAAAACTCAGGAGGTCTGGCTGCTCAGTCCTATCTCTTCACTGTTCTGCCTTCCAGCCCTGGACTCTGGAAGGAGGGGCACTGAGAGAGAGAGGTTCCCAGGCTCTTAGACAATGGCCAGCAGAGCTCACTGTTTCCTCATCTCAAGATCAATGCTCCTTAGCAGTGCCCTCTTCCCTGAAAATTTAGCCGCCTAAAACAACTTATGCTATCTCTCCCTTCTTCCTTTCAGAAGAGCTGATAAACTCATTTTTACTAAGGTAGAAATGACTGATAGGGCATGAGAGACTAGAAGAATGGAAAGATTACAAGGTTGGGAGTCAAGAGACCCCAGTTCTAGTTTGGCTCAGGCAAGGACAAGTCCTTTTCCTGACCCCATCACCCTTGGCAGGCAGCTGCTTGTTCTGCCCATTGCTGGGCCTATGTGGACTAAGGATCTGCAGGAGGGAGGGGTGAAGGGGAAGGGAGGCCAGAGCAGAAGGTCAGGACAGGGAGAATGAAAGGAAATGCTTCTTCACACCGCTGCCGTCAATGGGAGTGTCCAGACCAGGGTAGGTGGGGTGGGGTGGGACAGGGAGCTAGGGGTAGGAATAGAGACAGCTCAAGGCAGCCCATTGTGGCTGCCCGGGAGTCTTGGCAACAGGAAGGGTAAACAGGCGTCGTAAACTGCCCCCCTGGCAGGGTCAGGAAGGAACCAATGGCTGGCCGCTGCACAACCTCTGGCTGAGATGAGGGCAGGAAGATGAAGAGGCCTGAGTAATGGCCTGGCTACCTTGCCAGCCCCTGCCCCACATCCTCCCCACTGAAAGGAGGAAATGACAGAGTCTTCATGCCCTGGGGAGTTCTCCATCCAGCCAGAGTCATGGTGAGTGCAACCTGACTGAGGTCCGGCAAATTGCCAGAGCTCCTCTCAGGAGCAGAATAATCCAGGCTTAGGCAGGAAAGACTGCCAGGCATGGGAGAAGACACAGAAACAGGGTGGGGAGCCCCAGGCCAAGCCCCAGCCTTGCCACACACAGGCTGGCGAAAGTCACTCTATGCCTCTCCCTTGATGCCCAGAGGGGAAACTGAGATCAGAGAGGGGATGCCACACACTCTAAGTCACATACCCCACGCCACAAAAGCACCTCTGGGTGCTCACCTTACTCACTCCAGCTGGGTCCTCCCTGCAGCCCAGTTTTCCCCAGGTGCTCACCGGCCTGCAGGCCTCGGTTCTCAAAGCCTTGGGAAAAGCAGCCAATCGCCTGGCTGACGAAGACAGGAAAATCCCACATCTACAGCAACACAGAGGAGCTGGATATGACTTTTCTCCTCCACAGATGACTCAGCCCGGCTCTTTATCAGGAAAACCGATTTTGCAACAGCCTTTTAAATGGCCTCTCCACCCCCAGTCTCTCCCCCACCAATCCACCCGCCCCACGCTGCCAGATTCATCTTCCTCCCCCTGGCTGTACTCATGCCTCTCTTCTGCTTAAATCCTCTGCTGGCTCCCAGGACACACAGGAACAAGAGGAGAGTCCTCATCCTGATAGTCAAAGCCCCTGTCACCAGGGCCCACTTAAGAGTGCACATTACCCTTCTCTCTGTACCCTAAGCAGTGGTGGTGTGATGGGGTTTGGTGGCTCACGATTCCCGCAGCCACCGTTGGGTTCCTGCCCCAGAGAGCGGTCTGCACAGACCCTTGCTCCTCAACCCCTTCTCAGCCCAACATCCTTTCCACATGCCTTAATGCCGCTGCTTTCCCATCTAACGCAAATTCACTACCCCCAATAAAAAGCTTCCCTCATCCACCAATTTTTTTTTTTTTTTTGAGACAGAGTCTCCCTATGTTGCCCTCAGTAGAGTGCTATGGCATCACAGCTCACAGCAACCTCAAACTCTTGGGCTTAAGCGATTATCTTGCTTCAGCCACTCAAGTAGCTGGGACTACAGGCGCCTGCCACAACACCAGCTATTTTTGTTGTTGTTGTTACAGTTGTCATTGTTGCTTAGTTGGCCGGGGCCAGGTTCGAACCCACCAGCCTCAGTGCATGTGGCCGGTGCCGTGACCACTGTGCTACGGGCGCTGAGCCACATCCACCAGTATTTTATCTGCACTCAAGAACTTCATCACTTTGCACATTATTATTTATTTATTTATTTATTTTTTTAGACAGAGCCTCAAGCTGTCACCCTGGGTAGAGTGCCGTGGCATCACAGCTCACAGCAACCTCCAATTCCTGGGCTTAAGTGAGTCTCCTGCCTCTGCCTCCCAAGTAGCTGGGACTACAGGCACCTGCCACAATGCCCGGCCGTTTTTGGGTTGCAGCCGTCATTGTTGTTTGGCGGGCCCGGGCTGGATTTGAACCCGCCAGCTCAGGTGTACATGGCTGGCACCTTAGCCCACTGAGCCACAGGCGCCGAGCCCACTTTGCACATTATTTGCACATTATTTATTTGAGTAAAAATTACCTTTCAGGATGTGTGCCCCACATGCCAGTCATCATGATAGGCCCTTACTTCATTTGCCTTCACAGCAACCCATGAGCCAGCAGTATCCCCATCTCCATGACCAAACCAGCACAGATGGGTGCAAGTGACTTGCTGAAGGCTGCACAGTCAGACAGAGGCAGGGCTGGGATTCAAGCCCAGAGTGGCCCAACACCCAGGCCATGGCCCATCGTGTGGGCCAGAGTGCCCCCTCCCAATGTTCTATTTTGCAGCAGTTGGAGTCTGGGTCTTACAGACTGGCAGAGCCTGGAGGGCAGGGGCTCACTGTTTCACTTCTGTAGGCCTCCTTTCCCCTCCCCCACACCTTCTACAGGTGCTTGAGAAAAATCTCAAAGTCCTTAAGGATGACAATAGCCAACATTTGGGGAGCATCAGATGCTGCCAAGCTAAGAGCTTAACATGTCTTTTTTTATTTAATTCTCACAGCAACTCATAAAGGAGGTTCCCTTATCCCCATTTTATAGATGAGGAAAACGAGGCCCACAGAAGTGGCTAATTCATCCCAGGTCTCACAGTTAGTAAGGGGCAGGGCAGAGCTGAGACTGGGAAAATCTGATCCCAAGAATGGATCAGAACTGTACCCACAAAGCACACCCACTTTCCTTGCCCAATGCCCCAAGCCCAGTCTAATAGCCAGGAAGCCCTCGTCAATCCATCTAGACTCCTAGATCAGTGCTCCTCCCCTGCTCAACCTGGCCCAGAGGCCTCAGAGCAGGCATGGGGCTCAGAGGAAAGAGCAGGATGAGAAAGTTCAGTAATGCAGGGGAAGGAGGCTGGGTCTGGCCAAACTCCTGGTTTCTTTCTTCCTGTTGGCAGTGGGTTGGGACCAGGAAGGACAGAGATGGAAGGGTGGGGGGAAACCAAGGTGAGGGCCCCCAAGTTAGCGCAGGCCTAACCTGACTGCTATGCTTGCAGACCACAAGCCCTGCTCACCACTGGCTGATCAGGGCCCTGCTGCAAGTTTCCAGCCAGCGGCCACAGTACCCCTCCTGCTCGTACTACTGGCTAATCACTACAGCAACTCATAAAGGAGGTTCCCTTATCCCCATATTACAGATGAGGAAAATGATGCCCACAAAAGTGGCTAATTCATCCCAGGTCTCACAGCTAGCAAGGGGCAGAGCAGAACTGAGCCTGGAAAGTAGCAGATTTCCAGAAACTTGAAAACAGTGACACAGAGAGAGGCAGGCTGAACCCTAGGTATACAGAAAATTGGAAGGGGTCAGTGCACAGAGAGCCACGATCAGAGACCAGGTTCCTACCTCCCAGTCCAGCCCTGGCATGCCAGGTCTGGGTTTGCTAAGTCCCTTCCCGCTGTGTCACCCTCTTCCCCAGCTCCCTGGAAGCCTTGGGAATACAGAAATTCCTGCCACACCCCACCCTTTCAAAGAAAACACATAATCCAAGAGATAAAAAGGTAGCAAGCCAGGGCAGAGAAGAGGTGGATTCCCCTAAACCATCCCTCTGCCAGGGCTGGGGCAGGGACTAGGTCCTCTCTGGGTCCCTTCCACTCATCCAAGGGCCTGGCACATTCTGAGCACTTCAATGATGTGGTCCTTCTTCTTAGCCCTGTGCCAGCCTGGGGGCAGGGCTGGTCTCTATCCTCTCTAAATGCCCCTAGATCAGAGGAGTCTGATATCTGCTGACAAAATAAGCTACTGAAGGATGAGTATTTCCAGAATCCAAAGTCTCCCACCTTCACATTTTGCTCCAACATTCATCCTGGAGATGAACTTTAGATTTGTCTGGAATTAGATCCAAAACTCATTGGATTAGAGATTAGTGGTCTAGAGGATGCTTTCTTAGAGTGAGGAGGAGAAAAAAGAAGAAAGTAACAGGTTTATGGGTAGAGGAAGATGGAACCTGAAATCACTGTATTGGACCTAAGAGGCAGAGTCATTCATGAAGTGAAGGGAGAGTGTAGAACCTAAGAGAGAGATGAATTAGGATGGAACAATCCAGGAAGGCTTCCTGGAGGGAGTAGCATATACTCTAGATCTTGAAAGATGGAGATAAGGAGTCATTCCAAGCAATGAGGACAGCTTAGCAGAGGCTAGAAGGCTTGAGGTAATGTCCACCCCAACTTCTACTCACCCCATATCCCAAATCAAGACCAGTTGGAGAGAAAGGAACCTTTAAAAGAAGAACATACCCACTGGGCTTACCCAGGGGCCGGAGGTGAATGGGGTGAGCCAGGTACTGTTCCACGGGAGTTATGTACATTGCAAGGCTCATGCCCAAAGACCAGGAACACTGTGGTATCTGCCCTGGGCCTCTGAGTGGATTACATAACTGCCCCACTGCTTGGGCCACAGAGCCAGCCCGGACCCTCCGCCTTCTCTGCCATCTGTCTCGGCTGCTTCCTTCTTACAGCAGAGGCCACTGAAAGTGAAGGCCAGCACCCTGTGGTAAATTCCCCACATTCTTTCCTCACAGAAAAATAAATAACTAGGGAGAAAAAACGCAGGAGGAATGATAATGTGGCTTGTGACTCCCAAGCCACACTGGAGTCACAGAGCCTGGGGTAAACAGCAGAGCCAGCCGGAGCACCCCATCTCGGGAAGAGCTTCATTACTCACCGCTTCTCCCCAAGAGGCTTCAGCTCCAGCCTGGGGTTCTGGAACAGACAGACCTGCCGCCAGGTCCTCATGGGTCCTCCACATGGTGATAACCCTCTGAGTTTCAGGTTCACTCACATCTGCCTAAGAAAGTGCTGGGAATCCCCCAGTCAGGGCAAGTGGTTATTGTGGGCAAACTTGTCAGGGGCCAATGTGCTCATTTTCATTACTCAAGTTGCTGCTTACTAAGCATGTCTTATGTGTAAGGCATTCAGTTTAAGTATCATCATTTCTATTGTGTTGTTTTATTTTATCCTCACAAGATGTGAGTTATCAAGTAACAGATATTCCCATTATACAGATGAGAAAACTGAGGCTCAAAAAGGTTTTGTGATTATCCAAGATTATCTGGCCAGTGAGCAGACTATGGGTTTCCAATGCTGTCTGCCTGCTCCCCAACTATGGCTCTCTTTTACTAATTCAATCAGAGGTGCTCAGGCGGGCACCCCATCTAACTTGGCGGGCTACCTTTAGAAAATCCCTTTACCCTCTCTGAGTCTCAACTTCCTCATCAGTAAAACTGAGAAGGTAATACCAGCTAAGCAAATGAGATGCAGAAATGATTTATAAAGGATAAAGTACTATCACACCTGGGGCGGGGGTTTAACTGCAGACTTTTCTACAAACCCACCTCTGCATAACTCTATTGGCAGGGGCTCTGTCTCTCTCCCTTTCTCCACCTGCCCTCTCTGGGTCTGGTCTCTCTTCTGCTCATAATAGGCACAGCCCATTTGACCTCCCTTTTCCCTCAAACTACAAAAGAAAAGAAGACTGGAGGACAGGAGATTGGGTTCCAGGGTCTGTCAGATCACCACTTGGGTGAGACATTGAGCTAATCACTGACTCAATTTGGGCCTCAGTTTGTTCATCTGTTCAAAGGAGCTATAGAACTGGACCAGTGAGTCACAAAGTGTGGCATCTCTATAGCTCTAGGGGAAGCAAAAAGGATTTAACGTGGTACCCTGATATTTAAAATCTTAATAATTATGTAAATTTCAAATGTGCATTGGAAAAGAAGCATAAAGACACACCATACCTATAAACTCAGGTACATTACTGCTTAGGGGAGGCTCAAATGGACATTTCGTAACAAAATTAGACAACTTAAAGAAAAACAAGTATAGGTGCAGGCGGTGCCTGTGGCCCAGTGGGTAGGGCACCGGCCCCATATACCAAAGGTGGTGGGTTCGGACCCGGCCCTGGCCAAACTGCAACAAAAAATAACCGGGCATTGTGGCAGGTGCCTGTAGTTCCAGCTACTCGGGAGGCTGAGGCAAGAGAATGGCCTAAGCCCAGGAGTTAGAAGTTGTTGTGAACTGTGACACCACAGCACTCTACTAAGGGTGATAAAGTGAGATTCTGTCTCTTAAAAAATAAAAATAAATAAAACAAGTATAGGTGGTACATGGATTCATTCATTCAGTCAGTATTTATTGCACACCAACTATGGGCCAGGCACTGTTCACAACCATAAAGAAAAACAGATAATAATCTCTGCTTGAGCTGGGCGCAGTAGCTCACACCTATAATCCTTGCAGTCTGGAAGGCTGAGGAGGGCAGACTGTTTGAGCTCATGAGGTTGAGACCAACCTGAGCAAGAGTGAGACCCCATCTCTACTAAAAATAGAAAAACTTGGTTTGGTGCCTATAGCACAGTGGTTACGGCGCCAGCCACATACACCGAGGCTGGAGGGCCAGCTAAACAACAATGACAACTGCAACAAAAAATAGCCGGGCGTTGTAGCGGGTGCCTATAGTCCCAGCTACTTGGGAGGCTGAGGGACGAGATTCACTTAAGCCCCAGAGTTGGAGGTTGCTGTGAGCTGTGATGCCACAGCACTCTACCCAGGGTGACATAGTGAAACTCTTTTTCCAAAAAAAAAAAATACAAAAACTACCTGGGGGTGTGATGAGTGCTGAGGCAAGAGGATAGCTTGAGCCCAAAAGTTTGAGCTATGACGCCACAGCCCTCTACCCAGGACGAGGCCTCTACTGAGACTCTGTCTAAAAACACAAAATAAAATAAATCTCTGCTTGCATTTTAGTGGAGGACCAAGATAATACATATACAAGTAAGTCAGATGATAAATTCTATAGAGAAAAACAAAGCAAGGACCAGAGGTACACGAACTGCATGGGGTGGGAGAGTGGCTTGCAAAGGTAAACATGACACAATCAAGTCGCCCTCACTGAGAAGCACATCTGAGCAAAGAACTGAAGAAGGTGAGCCAGTCAGGCACACGCCTGTCTAGGGGAAAGTGGCCAGGCAGAGGGAACCCCGAGCGCTAAGGTCCTGAGCGGGGCTTATGCAGATTTGAGGGTGGGGCATAGAATGTGGCGGTGGGACACAAATAAGGGAAGTGGATTCTTTAATGGCCCTTCTACTTCTGACCTTAGGGATTTCAGGGATCTCCCTGCATTGCAATCATTTGCATACATACACATATATACAAACACACCCATGCAACACACACACATTTTCAATAGCCTGTTAATGCTGGACAGACTTTGGCAGGCAGCAGCACATTCTCCCCTACACACATGGCCACATACAGAGGTGCTGCTGCTTCTAACCTGCACCACATACTCAGAGCATGCCCAGGCATGCACGTACTCCCAGAGAGGGCGCAGGAGAGACACCTGAATGTGTGCACACCGAACACCAGCAGGTACAGATGAATGTGCAGCAGTTACTAGACAACTCTTGCCCTGAGGGTACATGCTACTAGAGAATGGTAATGGTGTGGTTTCAGATTCAACTTCTGCAGTATCTCCGCTTTTCAATCATTGTCTCCCTTTTCCAGGGAGACTTTAAAATCTTCCACCTGAAGCTGAAATGTCCCAAGGGATCCTGTTGCTATGGAGAATGCCCCCTTTTTCATCCTTACTGCAGTGAAACAGGATAAGCCATTGTGAAATGCCTAGCACAGCAGTGTACACATTAGCACCACTACCAGCATCCTCACTTATGGCCTGGCCTTAGTCCTTTCCAGCTTCATCCCTCCAGGGGACTCAGGGGCAGTGCCAGAGTAGAAAGAAAGAACCAGACTTAGAGCTAGAGGCCTGGATTTTAGTCTCAACCTGGTCCAGTTCAATGTGAGGCCTCAGGCAAGTTTCTTCTCTCTGGGCCAGATCAGAAGCTTGCAAGTGCATCAGAATCCCTCAGGGAATATGGTCAGAATGCACATTCCTGGGCTCTACCCCATACCCGTGGACCTGTAGGATATACACCTTCATAGGCTTTCTCAAGGGTTCTGATGCACAGCCAGGTTGGGGGACCGACTGAACTTTAAGGCCCATGATTTTATAAATTAGCTTTTTTTTTTTTTTTTTTTTTTTTTTTTGTGACAGATTCTCAGTTTGTCACCCACAGTAGAGTGCTGTGGCCTCACAGCTCACAGCAACCTCAAACTCTTGGTCTTAAGTGATTCTCCTGCCTCACCCTCCCAAGTACCTGGGTCTACAGGTGCTCGCCATAACACCCTGCTATTTTTTGGTTGCAGTTGTCATTGTTCAGCAGGCCCCCGCCAGGCTTGAACCCGCCAGCCTCGGTGTACATGGCCAGCACCCTATTCACTGAGCCTATAAATAAGCTTACAAATTAATACATAGGAAAATGCCTGGAATGTGTGATAAGACTCTATAATGTTAATAAATTCATGTACATAATTATATATAATAATTATAGACCATCCCTTGAATATGCAAACATGTTTATAGTTTTCCTAGCACTTTTCATTCATCAGAGATAAGAATCCGAGCAGGGATTGTTATGCCATTTTATAGACTAGAAAAGTGAGGCAGACAAAGGCCAAGAGACCTAGATGGATCTTACAGCATACAGGTCTTTGCTTCCAGCCAGAGACCTTGGCACAACTTCTTAAGATGTACCACGTTTGGGCCTTATCTTCTTATCCCTTATGGTTTTAACTTCCAGCCCATGGTATACCTGTTCTTCAATTCCAGGTTTATGAAAAATATGGAGAAACGTGACTTCTCCAGTAACTGAGGGTTCACTGAGAATGGGACCACGCCAACCATTTAATGTACTTCCAGCCCTAAGGTCCCTCTCACTGGGCAGTGCAGGGGGTTCCCAAAGCCCTACACTACGTGCTATAATCCGATCTAAAATATTTGCAGTGAAGGAAGGGGAGGAAAGAAACAAATACATAAATAAAAAGGTTGTTTTGTTCTGGCCAATCTGAGTCCAATCTGCTTATGAGCTATGATGACCCTTAGCAAACCTTATTTGTATAGGCGGAGCCTCCATTTCCTCCTCTAAAATGGTCTCTAAGTTCCTACCCTGCCGGAAGATTGGGGGGATCAGCTGTCACTCATACAAGTGCCTGGCACATAATGCTACTGCACATTAACTCTCTGGCTAAAGTGTGAGCTCCTGGAGGGCAGGGACCCTGTTTCATTCATTGGTGCACCCACACCTACTGCATGTTAACACCTGCTCTGTAAATATGTGCTGAACAAATGAAGGAATGAAATAATATGGCTGAAGCAGCTCTCTCCTAGTCCTAACCAACCATTGTATGTCATGATCCCTTTCCCAGCTGAGGGCTAGGGGCCCTGAGCTGGGACAGTCAGGCCCACGTGGGATGAGTTCTGAGTCCTGGGTAGTTGCCCTCCCATCTGCACAAAGTGGACTGCCTGCCATGGTTGTGATAAAGGCCGTGCTTGGACAGGCATGTTCCAGGAGCCCTGGGTGTAATCCTGTTGACTCAGAGGCATAAATAATACACTAGTATGTTCTCTTCTCACCACCGTGTCATGCTAAGAATAGCGTCAGCTACCCTTTCAGGGATTCCAGAGAGAAGAGGGCAGAGCACCAAGATGGGGACAAGCAGGGAAAGACATTACTGGGCTGAGAACTGTCAAGCACCCTCCCTTCACATTCACCTTTCCAAACTGGGAAGGAGGAAGACCCTGGAGGTCAGAGTGGAAAGACCACCTGATCAGAAGTCCTCAAGGGGTAAAGGAGAGGCCAGAGAAGGTGGCATTCCCCTCCCACCAAGCTGTTTTATCTTTTCCTCCCCCCTTCTGAACCCCATCCTAATGAAGTCTGCACTTCTAACTTGCCCTTCCCCACTTCTCCCCCTCCTTGCTCATGAGATGAATAAACAGAATTGGTGGGCCCCCTCTTGTGTGTTTTTTTTTAATATAAAACTTTGGAGAGAAGATTCTATAGCTTCTCTTCTTTTCTTTTTTTAAGTTTAAAAATGACCCAGAGCAGTACTTCTATGTACTTTAGTACATGGAAATTACTCAAGGATGTTGTTAATGTGCATTTTCAGTCAGGAGGTTCGGGGTGGGACCCAAGATTCTGCATTTCTAACAAACTTTTGAGTGCTGCTGATACAGTATGCAGTAGTCATACTGAGAACAGAAAAACTAGAGTATTTCCCTGTTATACAGATGAGGAAGATGAGGCCCAGACAGGAAAAGGAATGTGCCCAAGACCATATAGCAGAGCTGGTCTCAGAACACAAGCCACTTGACTGCCATCCCAGGGCTTTGGCCCCAGAGAGCTTTTGTGACTGGAGTGGCACAGGGGGACATGCAGTGGGAATAGGTCCAGGGACAGGTCTTCTTTCAGCCAAAAAAAAGCTAAACTTCTAAGATCTACTGACTCCACAGGAATAAGAGGAAATAAGAATTCACCTAGACAGAAGTACCAGCCTGAGTGACTGCAGCCTTCTGCCCAAGAACACGCCCTCATCAGCCTGCATCTGAGGCCTGCTGGGTGGATGTAGCAGGTGGCCATTATGATGCAAATAAGAAAAAATGAAAAGAAAAATACAAAAAAATTAAGAAAAAAAAGAAAAAGAAAAGATGTAAACAAGATCGGGGAGAGGACTCTGCATTCATTCATCCCATGAAGTGGCTGGAGGAGCGTGGAGGGGACTGTTGATAGCACTGGCCTCAGCAGGGAGAGAGGAAAAGAAGGGAGATAAGACCAGTCTCTCTTCTTCATCCAGTACCAGGAATGCTCCTCCTTCTTAGGATCTGCCTCAAATCCCTTGGTGGGCTCCAGGCCCTGCACGACTATCCCCACAGCCCCATAGCCCCACTGGTTCTCTCGTGGTGCTTCACCCTCCCTCGGCCCCTGCCATGCTGGCCCTTCTTCTTGTGCTCAGACACCATGCCAAGCACTCCCTCAGCTCAGGGTCTATGCACTAGATTCTTCTCCTAGAACCCTTTCTTTACTTACCCTTAGCTGTGCCTTTCTCTCCACGCTCATCCTTTGGCTCTGCTCACAGGTCTCATGGAGGCCTTCCAGGCTCTCAGAGGCCACGTTCCCTCCTCCACAGCCAGGGCCACCTTGAAATTAACAGGAGGGTCCCAACATCCTATTTCCCCATGGAGCCCACAAGGACAAAGCAGCCTGGGAGGCAGAACAAGAGGCCCAAGGACAAAGGGCTTCCTCCTGCCTGTGGACCTTGACTTGGTCTCTGAACTGTTTCCCCTAACTGTGCCATCCCTCCACAGCACCCTGTACCCCTCCTCTAGGATCTCATCAGATTTTTAATTGCATCAGTTTTATTTTAACATCTGTCTGCCCTGCCCCCACTGAATAGGAACCTTGACTGTGTCCAAGCCCCCACACCTAGGTCATAGCTGGGGCTATGCTGGCTGAGTAAAAGAACAAATGAATAAAACACTGCTCACTTCACTCCTGCAAAGCCTTCCGCCTCCGTGATTCCATGTGACCTTGCTCGCCCAGAGTGGTACAGGACTGGGATTTGTGAGATTATCTGGGTCTAGGCCCCTGCTCTTCTACTCCCCAGCTGAGTGGCCCTTGTAGTTCATGTCACCTAAGTGGGGTCTCCAGCAATGTTTGTCAAATGAGAAAGAAATCTGGAAAAGGCTTAAAAGCTGTGAAGAGCATTAACTGATAGTATTCCTCTCAATGTTTGAAGCCCAGACAGGGAAAGGACCTCACTGAAGGCCACACAGCCAGTGTGTGCTGATGCCAGACGCCCCTGGCGCAGCTTAAAGCCAACAGCTGAGCTTCAGGCCCACCCAAGCTCAGTGAGAGCACCATCTGCCTGGAGGCTGGGCAGGAATGGAGGAGGGAGAGAAGAGGGTGGCTGGGAGCATTCAGCCTCAGGCCCAGAGCCAGTGTAGGGTAGGTGAAACCCTCAGGAGGAGACCTGAGTGGGGCCTGGCAGCTGGGCATGAGGGAGCCAACAGGCTAGCTGGGCAATGGCAGGCTTGCTCTCCATGCGCGTGACAGTCTATTTTTTAATCAGTACCTTCCCCATCCCCCGACTCTGTGTGCCCTCCCAAAAGGCTCTGTATCAGGTCTCATATCCTGGCTAAGGCCAGGCCACCTTGGAATGAACAGGCGGGTCCCCAACATCCCATTTCCCCATTAGGAAAAAGCAGCCTGGGAGGCAGAACAAGAGGCCTAGGGATAAAGGGCTTCCTCCTGCCTGTGGGACCTTGACCTGGTCTCCAGACTGTTTCCCCCAACTGTACAATGATAGGAGTGTGCCAGAGTACATGGGAGTCTGTTATAACTCAGGCACTTGGGACCCACTCAAGCTACATGACACTACCAACGCCCACTTGTCGGGTCCTGGCAGCACCTCCCATGCCCACAGTGCCCATAGGCACACTTGATCCTACCTGACCTACTCTCAGGGGAATGAGAGAGGGCAAGAAAAGAGGCTGAGGTCGTTTAAGGGCCGACCTCAGAGCCCTAAACCTTTGACCCCATGGAAGGGCTTCTTCCAGGACCCAAGAGATGGGGATAATGAGGATCAAGGAGAAATACTGTGTGTCCCTGGATAAGTGCCTTAGCCTCTCTGAGCCTCTGCACCTACCCCATCTGTATGGGAAAGATGGTGTTGTCAGTTAAGCATGTAGTTTGGGGGCCAGACTGCCTGGGTTTGAATCTGGCCACTTTACCAGCTGTGTGACTTTAGGAGCTCACTTAACCAACCTCTCTGTGCCTCAGTTTCCCATCTGTAACATGGTGATAATAACAGTACTTACCTCTTGGTTATTGACACATAAAGAACTTAGAACACTCATGGCACATGGTAAGTAACAGTAAACAGCTATTAGGTTTTTCGAGAATGGTGGCTTTTGTCTATTGAGCATTCTCAGACTCCAAGAGAATTTATTCTGTAGGATCGGATGCAAGTGTCTCAGGTCAGCCACTTTCCTGTCTGAAGGGTTCATCCAGCCTGCCCCTTCCTTGATCTTTGATACCACAGTGTCATCCCCTCCTCTGACATCATGTTTCTGGTGTCTACTAAGCTCTTTTGCACCCACGAACCCCCCAGATCCTTACTAGCCCATTTCAGAGCACTCAGAACTGAAGCCTGTGGGCCCAGAGGAAGCAAACAACTTGCCAAGACCACCAGCCAATCAGCGAAGACTGGAGGTTCAAGCATCTATTCCTGAGGCTCAGTCCAGGCCTTTTCCCACCGTGTGTGTGCCCATCGTTCCACCATTAAAACCTGTTCCTGGCCAAACATCAAGAAGTAATTTACACTAACATACAAGCAAGTACAGAATAAGAGCCCATCTCCTCAAGGGCTTGCTTGATTTACAGAGATCAAAACATGATGATACTATTAATAAATATTAATAGTATTATTTTTTAAGCATGTATCACCTCATTTAATTTTTAGAATAGCAGTACAGGATAGGGTCTATTATTGTTTCTGTTTTATAGAGGAGGAAACAAAAGCCCAGAGAGGTTACATAACATACTTAAGATCTCCCAGCTAGCTAGCCAGGAAGTGAAGCCAGGGGTCCAAGCACAGAATCTGTGTATTAGCTACACGGGAGGCATTCCCGCAAAAAGTCAGGAGTAGGCAGAATTTTGCTCCACCCACAGCAGCCCTGGGAGGCCGGGCAGGGTAGTATAGGGCAGGGTCTGCATAGGACTATACTATACTGCCTCACCAAATGGAAAAGATGAAGCTAGGATGGTGGAATTTCAGGCAGCAGCCAGTTGGTAAAGACTTCATTTTGGAGACAGGGCTTCTGTAAGCCTCTGGAATTACAGGGCCTGGAGGCTGTTTCCATGTTGACGCCTCCTCTGGCCACATTGGGTAGCAAGTGAGCCCCAGTGTCCAGGGACAGTGCACAAAGGACGCTGAGCTCACACATACACCAGGCTAACTCAGCAGAGCCTCTCCACAGGCAGGCCCAGCTACCCCTTTCACCAGATCTCAGGTGGAGCTCCTTAGTGTATGCAGTTAGATACCCCATGGGGTGTGCCCACCCTCAGCCCCAGCCCCTAGTTTAGAACACCCTGCCTTCAACCAAGTCCCTTCCATTCTTCTAGGCCCATGTTACAGTTATGTCTCCTCCAGGAAGCCTTGAGCAGTCCCTTAAATGACGTTCAGGCCTCCACTCTAAAACCACCTCCCAAGAGAGGCTTTCCTTCTCTCAACCCCCTAATCCAGAGTTGTTTCTCCAATTGCTCCCATCTTAACAGCATGACTTATTTTTTTCATGGCACTTTTGCCTATCTGAAACTACCTTGATGATTTATTTGCTTTCTTTTTTCTTGCCATCTCCCCAATCTCCTTCAAGGCGGGACCTGTCTGTCTTGTTCATCTAATTGCCCACCCCACCCCATTGCAAGCCAGGGTCCATAGAGGGCAAGGGACTTACCCAATGTCACATAGCAAGTGAGTAGGTGGCAGAGGTTGGCACTGCAGCACAGGGCACTGGCCTGTCTATAACCCTTCTCAGTTGACCCTCAGCTGGTCTATCTGGCCCCTGCTTCCTCGCTACAGTGGGGGACAGATCCTGTAGGACTTTGCCCCTAGTCCCCCTATCTGGGCAGCACTGCCTGCTTCCCCTCAGTCCCTCCCTTCCTGGCACCAGCAGTTCTGATGAGCTCATGTCTGGAAGCCTGGGAGCTGCCCTGGGAGAAAAGGTGCCTCCCAGGCCAAGACCCAGGCCTGGAGGTGTGTTCAACCTTGTGGGAAGAAGCCCTGGCAGGTGGAGAGAGAACACTGATCCCTGCCCAGCCCACCTCCTAGAGCTGTGAAATGGGCTCAGAGAGACACATGTCAACCCAGAGATGGGGCATGACTAGGGATGGAGAGGAGAAGCAAGGAGGATCCCACGCTCCTCCCCTCTCTCCAGATGCTCCAGAGCTGGCTGGCTACTTGCCCCCTTCCATTTATCAAGGAGTTGCTCTTTCCCAAGGAGAGGGGCTCTGCTGCCTTCTACCTGCAGAATCACCCTGTGCAAATCTCTTCCCCTCATTGGCCTCAGTCTCCTCAAATCTAACTTTGGAGATAGGAGAAAATGCTGACTGGAGGCCAGGGAGCAGCCAGGACCAGGCACCTGGATGCTACAAGTTTGGGGCTTTTGTACTTTGTGGGTAAGAGGAGTGGGTAAGGGTAACAGCTGACTAGAAGGGAATGAATAAAGCCCTTATTTTAACTATGTAAATACTGAGGCCAACCACAGACTGGTTTAGGTGCTACGTGGGGGGTGCGAGGAAGCTGTCCTATGATTTGCAAAGAGGTGGCAGGCCTGAAAAGTGGGGTGCAATCTAGGCATAGCAGCAACAAAAATTTGCCTAGGGGGAGGTCTCTGAATGTTAAATTAGAGTGATACTAGTCTGTCCCCTTGGTACTGATGGAGAAACTAAGGACCAAAAACAATCCAAGACTTCATATGGACACAGAGGTGGACAGGGGATATTTTCAACTTGCTCGAGAGGTCTCATGTTACATGGTTAAGTAGTGGGGTGAGTACATCATCAGCTTCCATTTGTGGCTGTGACCCCCAACATGGGATTGGGCCAGGCCTGGGGTTGGTGACAGGGCAAGCTGGCACTGGCAAGATTTCCAATCCCTTGTCCCAACTGCAGCCTAGTCCCCCAATCCTATCTGCATCCAATCTCTTCTCTCACTTTCCAACACTACAGGGGGTTGGGCTCCCTTTGGCTAGCCCCAACACTGCTATTTCCAAGGCAGTTGCCACCTCAGGGGCCACCCTGCTAACTCCCTCAGTGGCAGCCACAGAGAAAGAGGCTTACTCCAAGATCACACAGCAAGTTGGTTGGTTGATTGCAGTGCCACCTGCCACTCAGGATAGGATGAGGGAGGAACCAGGTGCATGCTGTTTCCTACTCAGCTCTTGTTCCTTCTACACAGTCTGGACATCAAACGGGGTGTGTGTAGGGGGTAGTCTTAACTTGGGGTGATGCCAGGGGAGGAAAGGGCATCTCTTCCCCAGAGTCTGGATGGAGCCTCCTAATTCCACAGTGTAGTGACTAGCAAGGAGCCCCACCCTCCACTCACTTTACCTCTAGGGCCCCTTTTCTGAAATAGGGAAACAGCAGGGGTGCTATGATGTCAAGCCCTTAGGACAGTTGCCCCTCTCCCCAAGGCAACGGCCTGAGGAAAAGGCCTTGATTTCCCCAGGTGGGGGTTGGGCCAGGCGGTATTGCGGTGTGACACTTCGGTGTGCCTTGCTTGCCCCTCCTGCACAGCCAGACACCCCACACGCAAACCCGGTCGCCCCGCCCGCGGGAAGTGGGGGCGAGGACCCAGCACACGCTGTTCCCGCCGCCTCTACCCGCGCCCGCGTCGGTCAACCCTGGGCAGAGCCTAACCTGCCGTTTTCCTGGGTCAAGCCGGCCCGACTTTTCTCAAGCGAGCTGCGGGGCAAAGACCCACGACTGCTGCCCACTAGTGAGCCCCGGGCTACCGTGGACCCCAGCCGCCTGCGGGGAGAGGCGCCAAGGGCTGGAGCCCCAGAGCACCCCGGGAGAGTAGCTTCCCGGTGTCGGGGCGTCCTCCAGCTCCTGAGCTGCTCGACAGCCTCGAGATCCCTTCAGCTCCCCTACCTACAGATGGAGAAACTGAGGCCCAGAATGTAGACGCGACTTAGCCAAGGTCACCCTGCAAACGGGGACTGGAGCCCAGATGTGCCACCTCCTCCTGGGCGGCGCCACAACCGCGCAGGTGGGAAGGGGCGAGGCTCGTGCAGTGGCCGCACCCAGGGTAGCCCGGCGCCCCTCAACTCACCTCCAAAGGCTGCGCGCGGTCCCCCAGCTCCCGGGAGCCGCCGCCTCCACACACCTGGCCGCGTCAGTCAGGGTGCCCCTCCCCGAGAACCGGGTCACCCCCTCCCCGCGCCAGGCCTCGGCTCCGCGCCGGACGCCCTCTCCTCGCCGCTGCCGCCTCCGCCACTGCCTGGCGGGCTGCTCCAGGACCCGGGACCCAGAGCCGGGAGCGCGGGGCAGGCGGGCGGGCCAGCCGCGCTCCTGCCTCCTGCTCCCCGGGGCCCTAGCGCCGCCCCTCCCGCCCCGCCCTGCCCTGCCCTGGAGGTGCGACTCCCCCCTCCGCCCGCTCTGCCTCCTGTCTCTAAGCCGGTGCTCGCCTTTCCCTCTTTCCTCTCGCCACAGTGCCTCCCTTTCTGCCGGCTGGTTGTCTGTCTCTCCGATGCCTTAGCATTTTGTGTATCTCTAGGTCCGACGGTCTGTCCCTAAATCCTTCTGTTTCTCTCTCACCCAGTTTCTTTGTGTCTCCCGTCTGTCTGGTTTCCCTGTTTCTTTTCTCTGTTCTTCACACTACCCCCTTTTAAGTCTGTCTTTGTGATTCTGTCCCCGTAATTGACACCACCTCCCACCCCACACCCATTCCTCTTTCTTTACAGATGGGGATGCAGTACCCTCGCAGGCCCATCTTTACCCCATTTTTCAGTCCCAGTAACTAGAATAACTGACTCTCTTCGTAGGACTTAAGCAAATGGGGGCCAAGGAGGGTTACCACACACACACACCCCGCCACCAGCTCGCTGCCATCCCCTGGCTGCTGTGGGTCAGCAGCAAGTGTGGTGTGCTTTTCACTGAACCAAAATGCCATGCAGAGGGAGCACAGCACAGCCCAATGGCAATGGTCAGGGTGCACCAGTCTCCTGGGGATGCTGTTTAAAGTCCACATTCCCACATCCCAGCACCCCCTCCCATAGTGCAGTTGCTGGGCTTGGGACAGGACTGATGCCAAGTACCCTCCACAGCCCCAACAATTTTCAAGCAGAACCACACATGGAAATATGCTGGCCTGGGTTTTTACCGAAGTTTCCCTGCGTTCCCCACCCCTTCCATCAGGGTGGTTCCACTTTCATCTGTCTTCTATATCAAGAGTTCTGTGTTTAGACCTTTGCTGAAGGAAGTCAGAAATGTCAGTGTAAGCCCACTCCACCCAATGTTCTTTGAAACACAGGTTGCCTGGGCTTAGGACACCCCCTATCCCTAGTGGGCAGATTCTGAGTACAAGAAGTCAAGTGACAGAGAGGACAAGGCATCCTGGCAGCTCTCATCCCTCTGCCTGGATTCGTGGGCTTCAGAGAATTTCTCTGACCTTGTGGCTGCTCTTGTCCTGTTGTGCTGGGGAAGGGACTCAGGACAGAGTGCTGGCCATTGGTACCAGGCAGGGCATTGCTTACCCTGAGAGTGATGTGCTGGGGAAGTAGCTGCCCAGCCTGTGGGAAACCAGGAAACTGTGTGGGTGAGAGGAAGAGAGAGAGAGAGAGGCCAGGATTACTGTGTGGGTGGTATGAAAGAGAAAGATGGAGAGAAGAAAGAGAGAAAGTGGTTCAATCCATACGTAGGTGTGTGACAGGGGGTGTGCAAGAGTGGATATGCCTGTAGGAGAGAATGTGTGAATACAAGAGAGACTGCAAAGTGTAGGTGTGTATCAAGAAAGAATGGAGAAAAGAACATGCTTTTAACATGTATCTATGGGAAGGAATAAGTGTGCTTATATGAGAAAGAGTGCACATGTCTGCTTGTATGTTTTGGTGTGGAATTGTAGCTCTGTAAGCAAATCTGAGACACGTGTCCATGTATAACAGGTATGCCTGGGTGAGGGGGCCTTTGGGAGGGTGTGTGACAGTATGTATCCCATGCATGGGTGTCTGAGTGTCTGAGGGCTTCCACAAGTATACATATAAGTGAGTGCATACATGTTCCCATAAGAACATGGTGTCTATACAACATGTGTCTACATGTATATGTATGCATGTGGGTGAAAGTGTACGCATGTGAGTACACAGGGAGGTCTATGGGAAAATCTGAGCGATGCTCCTCACCATTACTCTCCTGTAATGGTCACTGTGGACTGGGGGAGGGGGAGAGGCAGTGGGCAGCCTCCCGCCCAGCCTCCTGCTCTGTCTGCCCTCTCTCCCACAGCCTGAGCAGCAGGGGCCTTGTCCTGGCCCAGTGACCACTGCCAGCTCTTAACATGGGCCTGGGTTCCTGTGCTTCAACAAGACAGACATAAACAGGGCCCATCTGACAACACAGACCCACATCCCATCCTCAGCCAGAGGCTCAGAACCATAACCACTAGAACTGGAAAGGCCTTAAAATACTCTAGACGCCTCTGACCCCCAATATCAAATGGTCACCAGCAAAGGAGGGGCTGGATCAGTGGTGGGTCCCAGGTCTCTGAGCACATCTGAGGGGGAGAGAATGTGGTGTTGCAGAATCTCCCACTAACTCCCAGAGCCTGAATAACCTTTTCCAGCCCCAGGTGGGTGGAAGAACACAGTCTGCTGCATTGTTGCCATGGAGACGAGGCAGTAGAGAGGGTGATTAAAAGCATGGGCCTAGACCTCCTGGGGTTCAAATCTCCTCTACCCACGGACTGTGAGACTTTGACAATTCACTTAAACTCCTTATGCCTTAGTTTCCTCATCTGGAAAACAAAGATAAGAGAAGTGTGGACTTCACAGGGTTGTTTAGTGGGTGAAATGAAGTAATCCATACCAGGTACTTAGCACAGTACCAGGCAGGTGAACTGACATATAGAAGTCGTGAATTCTAGCCCTAGGTTTGCCATCAGCTTACTGGGTGACTTTAGAGAGGTTGTTTGCCATCTCTGGGCTTCAGAGTCTCCATCTGCAGAATAATCTCAATGAGCCCTGACAGTTATGACCAGCTAAGACTTTATGGCCATGGCCATGGTATGGAGCTGCTCTCTTGCAAGCTGTGGCCTGATCATGAGCACTACATGACACTTTCTTCCCACATATATCCTCCCAGGTTGGCAGCAGCTGGTGACAGGACACTGGAGCTGAGGCTGCTGCCCACCTCATCTCTCTGTACCCCACCCCTCCCCCTGCCCTGCTTGGCTGGTACTCAGGCCTCAGAGAAATGGCACCAGTACCCACTGCCCCCAAATAAAGGTCTCTTCAGTTCCCAAGGCAGAAGATGCCATGGCCCATACTTAAAACAGCCAGGGAGCCTCCTAGAGAGACAGGTATAATTGCTGAAGGACGGTGTAATTGTCTAAAGATGCGTATAATCCTCTGGCGTAATGGGAGGAAGCTTTAAAAGGAAGCCCTAATCCACTAATAACCTGGCAGCCCACAGGCTTCTTCCCTCCAGATCTCCAGGCAGAGAGAAGGGACTCCAGTTACTCCCTTTCTCAGAGGAGCAGAAAGGCCAATGTGGGCTCTGACCCCCGACCACCCAGATTTTGACTTTCCTGCAGGACCCAGCTTCCTTCTTGTCTCCATCTCCAAGAAGTCTTCCCTGTCCATTCTATTCTTCTGAGGTCAATCCTGACCTCTCTGTCTCTAGAAATGTTCACACAAGAACTGAATGGCCTATTGGCTGGATGTTGAAAAAAGGAATGAACCAGACTGTTCAGTAGAAGAAGAACATGATCATAGTTTCAGCTTTGGTACTGACCGTGTGACCTTGGGCAGGAGACTTAAATCCCTGAGCCTCAATTGCCTCATCTATAGAATGGGGAGAATAATGCCTGCTTTGAAAGCTATAGTACAATAACTAGAGTGAGATTCTACCAAATTACCTGCCAACAAGGTTCATTAAAGATAGGCCCATCACTCCTCTCCATCCAATTTCTCTTTCACTCTAGGGTGTCCCCAGACAATAATTAACCCTTATAACTCCAGAAGAGAATTGTGACTAAGAGCAAAAGCCCCATATCCAAAAAACTGTGATTGCAACAGAACTTAGCTGCCTGCAAGTCATGAATCTTGGACAAGTCATTTATATTTTCTGAGCCTCAATCTTCCCATCTGTATAATGGAGATAATAAAAGTATTCCCTCATAGAAATTACTATAAGATTAAATAAGCCGGAAAGTGCACAGCTCTTAGCACAGTGGTCTTAGCACATAAGGGCTTAACAAATAGCAGCAGTTGTATTGGTGAATAGATGATAATTAATTTAAATTAAATTAATTAATTATATCTCATTAAATTAGAAATATCCCTTACCTATTTACCTAGATTACTCTAAAATTTCCAAACCACTGCCACATCTAAAGTCATTACAACTTCACAATAGCTCTCCGAGGTAGATAAGGCTCATGCTTTTGTTTTATTTTCATAGATGAGGAAACTGAACCTCATCAAGGGAAAAGAATTTGCTAGGGTTTGGCTAGTCAGCATTGAGGTCCAGAACCAGCATCCGTGTTTCCTGACCCCCAGCCTCAGAGAGTGAAAGGGGAAGGTCCTGGGGGCTTCAGGCTCTAAGAGCGCCGGATTTGAGTTTACTCTGGCGTGAGGGCCCACTGCCAAGTTCAAGACTGCTGGGCCTCTCTGAGTCCTCCTTCTTCCTGCCCCAAGGCATTGAATGTCCCTCCTTTTTCCCACCCAGTGCCCTCTGTGACCAAAGCAGGGGGAGGGGGGCAGATAGTGGCCATGGGGGGTGAACAGAGCCTGAAGAGAATTATTTCAGAGAGAAGAGTGGGCAGGAAAGCTGGTGAGATGCCAACTGGGCGTCAGCGACGCCTGCAGAGAAATGAAGTGTTCCTTCAGTTTCCTGACGCACAAGTCCTCCCAGGACTCTGTCCCCCGCACGCCCTGCACCCCCGGGATCTACTGGCAGCAGCTCCTGCCTGAGCCGAGCGTGGCTGGGCTCACGTCCTCCCCATCTGGACCCACTTCAGCGTTTCCATGGGCCTGGCGGTGGAGGTGATTCAGTCTGGGCTTCCCTGTCCCGCCCTGCTCTGCAGACTCCAGCCGCCTGCGAGAAAATTATCATCATTTTTCCTTCCTAGCTGTCCCCACATGCTGTCATTGGATCTCACTGCAACCCAGGTGGCATGGGTTCTGCCTTTGTCATTTCTAACAGATGGGAAACCAAGGCCTGGATGAGGAATGTGGGCCCAGCTCAGCCACTAATATGCTGAGTGACCCTGAGTAGTCTCTTCCTCACTCTGGGTCTCAGTCTCCCCACCTGTAAAACTAGGTAGTCAGACTAGATCAAAGGCTTCAGTGACTCCCTCATAAGCTCTATGAGGTCAGTGACCATATCCATTTTGTCCCCCCAGTGTGGCCTCCCCAGCACCTCCAAGTAGCCAGCATTCAATATATTTAATGAGAAGGTCCTGCCCATCAGTTGCTCGAGACTCCACAGGCATGTTACCACTAGTGATTACAGAGCAGATGAGAGATAGACCTTTTTTCTTTTAACCAAGCAAGATAAAGTGGCTTTCTGTCACTACCGCCTCATGTGCCCTCTTTGGCAGGCGTGGGGTTAGACATGGTACAGCTGGAGCTGCACCTCACCCACAGCCGCTCCTCTCTCTCTGCAGCTATGAATCTAGGCATGCTCGTGGGACTATGATGGCTCTTTATGTATCATGGGAATCTGTGGTCAGGAGTACCGCCATTAAGGACCTGTGGGGTCCCACGTGACTCGGGAATCCAGGCAAAAAGAGACATAAGCTTACCTGGTTTCTGAGCTACCTTGGGCCCAGGGCCAGCGCTGGGGCTGGTTGTTGTTACCTGCTGGACCTTCACCACATCCCAGTCCTGGCCAGCCTTGTCACCATGCTGCAGCCCTCCTTGTTGCCCCCTGGAACAGCTGGGTGGCTGGAGGTCCAGGGCTCCAGGCAACTGTGGTACCACTTGGGTGGGTCTGCAGGCAGAGTTGTCCCCACTCCTGCTGACCACCTCATCATCTTCCAGGTCCCCCGCCTCTCCATGCTGACCCTCCTCACCGCTGCTCTCCTCAGTCTCCAGAGCCAGACACCTGTAGCTCCCGTCAGGGATCCGGAAGGCACAGGGGTCAGGCTTCCCTTCACTGGGCCTGAGGGGTGGAGGTGGCAGGTGAGGGCCCAGCATGGTGCTCCTTCTCAGCGATGTGGAGAAGATGGCTCCTGGGCCTGGGCCAGGGCAACCCGTGTGACGCTGGTCTCCGCTCCTCTCAGGGGTGTCCTCTGGCTCTCTGCAGCTTTGCCTTCCTCTGCTGATTCAGAGTTGGGGTCAGGTCTGCTAAGGGTCAGGGCAAGTCCTTCTGGGGTTGGGTGGAGTAGTGGACCTCCAATCCCTTCTTCTTAACCCGACTGGATGTGTGAGGGGTGATCTACCTATACAGGAAGAGGGGAAACAGCACACAAGACAGCTCGCTGTGTGTTCCTGGCTGAATTTCTGAGACCTGCCCACCCTCCGGTGAATCTGAGAACTGGCTGGGGTTTAAGGTGCAGGTCCCACACTTCCACAGGGAAGTATTTCCCAAGTTTCAGTCATTCAACATCCCAGAATTTCACCACATCCTTATGCTACCTGAAACTTTATTTACTTAGTATCTTTCCTTTAGTCAACTTTAAATAACTTCTATTATTTTAAACTTACCTTAAGCAGGAAAACCACAAGCATATTGTACTAAGTTATTTTTCTCCTAATGCGCATTAAATAAACATTTAGTTATTTAAAAATACTTATCCAGGCACCCCCTAAAAAGAATTCTTTCATGGAATCATAGCAATGGTGGGGTAGACAGAGGATGGAAGACTGGGGCAGGGCCCCTGAGGAGGCCGTACACCTAGCGAGGAGGTGCGGCGGTGTGCTTCTGTGCCCAGGCTTTGAATTGCAATCCCAGCTCTGCCCCTTGTGTGGTGGTCCGCAAACCACACCACCTCTCTGAACCTCTGCTTCCCCATCAGTAAAATGGGTATCATATTATAATATCTCTCACTTTGTGTTGCCTTGAGGATTACATGAGAAAGTGCATGCAGAGGACTTAACATAGTTTCTAAGCCATAACTTAACAGACATTGACTATTCTTTCATTCCACAAAAATGTCTTAAGCTCTTATTATTATGCTTCAGATTCCATAAAAAGTACTGGGGACACAGTGGGGAACAGAGATGATGGCTCTGGCTCATGAAGCCTTAAAATCTGGTGGGAGAGCTGTTAATGATAACAAGAACAAAAATAATAATAGGAGGATTATTTATAAATGTTAAGACGGATGATGATCCAGGAGAGAGGGGATAAGGCTTCCTACAAGGGATGGTGAGGAGGGGATGCATGGGAGAGAGACTTGGGTGGGAGAATTGGCTGGGCTTGAAGGCAGATGGAGAGTGGGTGTGGAGGGAGGGGGAGGAGCCTCAGATGCAGCCCAGGTTCCTAGCTCTGGTGACAGAGTGATTTTGTTAATAGAGATCAGGGATAAATGGGAAGGAGCAGGTGTTCAGTGGAGCAAGGAGATGAGTTAGGTTTTGGATTTCCGGGGGAGACGAGCAGTGAGCAGTTCCACTGGGGGGCCTGGAGAGCAGGGGAGAGTTCCATCAGGGGACAAAGGTTTGAAAGTCATTTGTGGAGGCACAGGGTGAGGGTGGATGAGATCCCCCAGAGTGGGCAGGTAGCACTTAAGACAGAGCTGATGGCCGATTACTGTTGGGAGGAAACCCTGGAATTAATGAATCTTACTTAAAGACTGGATTCCACCAGTGCTTAGCTGTGTGAACTCAGGCAAGTGTGAACTCTCTTAATCTCATTTATCCTATTGCAAAATGGAGAGAGAAGTAGCCGCCCCCCTACACACACATACACAGTGACTTCCCATGGGCAGCAAGAATCCCGAACATTACGAAAGTCTGTGGACACGAGTGACCTCCGGGACTGGACTGACCTCAGCTGCCGTGGTCATGCCTCCGCCCCTAAGCAGGAGTCAGGCACCCCCCAGCACAGCAGTCTGGTCGAGGCCTTGGCTTCTGATTGGGGCTGTGCCAGGACAGTGTGGTAGGCGGCTGAGAGATAAGCGTATTACCAGGCCCTAGGGCAAATCAGAGCCAACCAGGGGAAAGGCAAACAGCCATCAGGGTAAGAAAGATAAACTGGCACCTGTTATGTCAGCTTCAGCAGCACAGAAATCAGGAAAAAGCAGCCCATTTTCTGGCCCAGGGGAAAGAATAGGAGCTCACAATTTTGCATGCTTTTTGCACCCTGGGTTACTCACTCAGGTTATCACAGTAAATTCTCACAACCACCCTATGGGAGCAGTACCTGGTTACTATCCCATTTCAGAGGGGAGGAAATTGAGGCTCAGATAGGAGTCACCTGAAGTGACTTCTTGCCTAAGTCACACAGCTAATGAGTGATGGGGCTGGAACTCTATCCTAGCTTTAGCACCTTGACCATGACACAGAGACATGGAAGAGAGGGCCCCACGGCCTCATTCTTCCCCTGGTGCTTTCTCACTCACTGGCTGCTGCCAGATTTCTGCCATTTGAGTTTCAAAGAATCTTAGAACCTCATGAAGAGCCAGTGGAATTCTGGCTCATAGAAGAGACCTGACTGGCTGTGTGACCTTGGGCAGATGCTTTCTGGGGTCAGTTACCCAAGGGCACAGTGGCAGGACTGAACCAGATGATGGATGCTGGAGGGGCCATCCAGCTCTGGCATTGAAGAACCCATGATTCTAAGCACTTGAAACCAGCCCCCACCCAGCCCACCCTCACAGAGCCAGATGGCCAGAGGCAGATGGGTGGGCATGGGGAGGGGGCAGGGCTCCTCGGAGTCCCTATAGAGGCCTCGCCCCCCCATCCCTGCTTCTGTTTTGCTGTATTTGACGGTGGCCACGGTTTCCAGGAAAGAAGAGAGAGGCGGAAAAGTTAACTTTCCGCCACCCACACAAATATTTTTGGCCGGCGTTGTCTTCACGTTGCCAAGCCAGGAGGGAGGGGTTGGCAGCAGCACCCTGATTCAAGGCTCCTTTCCAAGAAGGGAGGAGGACTCCCAACCCGGGGGGGGCTCTGTGCAGGCCTGAGCCCCAGAGCACCCACCCCTGCCTGGGAGCTGTGGGTCTCAGGACCCACAATATTGGCAGCTGCCACACACTGAGCACCTGCTAGGGGCTGGGCTGAGCCATTTTCCTTACACTCCTAAGAGGCAGTGGTGTGAGTGCAGTCTACAGATAGGGAAACTGAGGCACATAGCGGTGACTGCCATATCCAGAGTCACATGGGTGGTGACTGACAAAGCCGGATACGAGTTGAGACTGCTGGAGTCTGTGCCCAAGGAATGTGGCCTTGGGACCCTCCCAAACTTCTGCTGCTCTCTATGTGGATGGGAAAGGTCACTGGCTTAGGAATTGAATCTGGGTTCAAATTCTGACTCCACCTCTCCAGGGCTGCCTAAACCTGGACAAGCCTCTTCTTTCTGAGCTTTAGTTTCACTGTCTACAAAACAAAGCCTAAAATAGGACCTGCTTCCCAGGGTTGTTTACAGGGATTAATAGAGAAAATATAGGCTCATTCTTTCACCCAGCAGAGAACAAGAAAGCACTACTGTTTGTGGCTCCCCTGCTGGGCTCTGCAGGGACTTGGTGAGCCTGGCATTCAGGGCCTCAACTGGCTGGTGCACACAAGCTGCAGAGACCCCAAGACACAGCTCAAGCACAGTCCAAATTCGTTCCGATTCCTCATTATCTGTAGTGTCCTCAAAGGCCAAAAGGGCCTACCTCATGGCTTAGTGGGATGTAAAGGGATTGAGGAGTGGCTCTGAGCATCGGGGCATAAGCAGGTGCATTACAGGGGGCAGAGCTGGGGTCCTTGTTTTGACTTCCCCATTGACTCACTGTGTCACACAGGGAAATCACAGGATCTGATTAAACAGTGGAAGACTAAAGTAGACTGAGACGGGAGATAGAGTACAGGAAGACTAGACCCTATTTCCTCCAAAGGCCCTTCTGGAAGAAGTCTTCCGACCTGGCCTTCCCTCCTACAGTTTCTTCTTGTCTCCATCCTGTATGGGGTCTGAATGTGTTGCTCAACTACTCAAGAGCATTCCATGGCTCCCCATTGCTCACAGAATAAAGCAACGTTGCAGATGTGGATTAAAAGGCAGACCTCATGATTGAGGGGCACAAAGGAGAGCTTCCAGGCTGATGATCCATCAAGGACCAATGAAGGCAAGAAGGCAGGACCACTGAGGATGAATGTGAAGAACCACACAAGTTTGGATGGGCTGAGGCCAGGGCATGTTAGAAGAGCTAAGGGAGGTAAGACCAAGTGAAAAGATTGTGACGGGTTTTTTTTTTTTTTGACTCTCTGCTGCTGACTGGAGAGACATTGTAGGGGTCAGCCCTACAGGATTGGGGAAAACCACCACAAAGCCCAGCCTTGTGGTTGGGGTTGGCGGCAGCAAGGCCAGAACCAAAGGCAGGAGACTGAAACAAGAGCTGGTATGCAGGGTCCCTGTGAGGGAAGCATTTTGGAGCAATTGCCTCAGCATCTGGTACAGTGCCAAGCACATAAAATAATAACCATGATAATGGCTAATGTTTATGAAGTGATTATCATGGCAGGTGCTATTGCAGACACTCAGCAAGCATCAACTCATTTGATCCTCATCACAACCCTACAAGGAAAGTGCTATTATTATCCCCATTCTGCAGATAAGGAAATCAAGCTTTCGTGACCTGCCGAGCTCACATGGCTGGTAGGTGGCTGAGTCAGGATTCATATCCTGATGGTCTAGTTCCAAATATCGCTCTTATCATAAGGCTGTACTATCTCAGTAATTTAAGTAGTTGCTGAATAAATGGATGAAAGGATGAATGAATGAGAGAAAGAGATGTGAAGATGGAAGGATGGAAGGGAGGGAGGAAATTCTCACCAATGCTTGGTACATTGCCTGGCACATTGAAGGCACTCAATATTTATCAAGTGAAACGATGAATGTGAAGTGAAAAAGAATTATCTATATAGAGCCTATGGGAAAAATGGGGTTACCCTGGGGTGCAGATGGCTCCGGGTGCACCTGCTCACCCCACTCCTGTCTGGGGGCGCTCAGAGCACGAGGGTAAGGCGAGAGTAGTGTCTGGCCTGCCCAGAGCTGAGTTCCCCTGCCACTAGGAAGAGAGCTTCTGTTGTCCTCAAGAATCTGATCTGGGAATACATTCCTGCCGTAGTATTTTTCTCCCCAGGAGGGGAGGGAAGCCACGGTAGAGGGTTCCTTCTCCGTGGCTCCAAAGGCGGGGGGAATCCTAAGCCCTCCCAACCCCCAGAACCAGTGAACACGAAGCCCAGTGTTTTCAGTTACCTTGCTATGAATTCTTGGAAGAATCACTTCCTTTTACAACAGGGTCTCAGTTTCCCCAGCTGAAAAAGACCTTGGGCAGAGCGGTTGGTAGGAGTGGAAGCAGCCAAAGTTGATGCTGCACCTGAATCCTCTCTGGGCTGGCCCAATCCCACTGTTTTCCAGTGGCAGAGTCAATCCCAGGAGGATGTGCACTGTGGTCTCACACTGCCAACCCTTTTCTCTAGCGCTGTAGGACGGACCAACAAATCCTGGCCTCCTTCCTCCCTGCCCCAGCATCACCGACCTGGGTGCCCAGCCTCTTCTCTCCTCACTTCCATCCCTGTCCTCCTCCTGGAGCTAAAGGACCCTGCATTAGATTGGGTCGGAGCCGAGAGAGGCTCTGGGAGCAGCAGTAAAGCACCCTTTGATACCAGGCAGTGGTGAGGGGCTGGGAAGAACTCCCACCTGGGCACACTGGGTGGTCTTGGGAGAGAAAAGCATCAGCCAAGTCTCAGTTCAGCCTCATAATACCTGGGTAATTTTGGAGAAGTCATTTCATCACACTGAATTTCAAGTGCCCTTTTGGTAGAATGGAGACCCAGTCATTCATTTGTTCATTCGTTCACTCAACACGTATTCCCTGAACGCCTGCTACTGCCATCACTATTTTAAGTGCTGGCGGAACACAGTGAACAAAAGCAAAAGAAACTCTGCCCACGTGAAGCTCACATGTTAGTTGGGGTGGACAGATAACAAATAAATAAGAGAGTATGTCAGATGATGCTAAATATAATGGAAAAATAAGCCAGAAAGGGGGCCAGGGAGTGCTGTATGTCATTAAGATAAATTGAAACAGTAGTATTAATATGAAAAACCTTGACAGATGCCACATATGGCTTATGTATTTCAAGTTCACTATTATGTTACATTCTCATATGCAATTATAAAAAACATAAAATCAACATTAGTAGCAAACATAAGCTCTGCAAATCCCTGAGAGATACATTTCGTATGCTAATATTCTGATTATCCAATTGTTCTCCATTTTAGAACCTTCCTATTCCACTATGAATATGTCTACCATTTAGGACTGTGTATTTTTTTGTTATCCTTATATTAAAAATATGATTTTACATATTATTTTTTGAGAACATTCTTTCCTAACTTCATTAAATTGATATAGCAACTCCTCAATGTAAAACACATGATATACAATGAGTCTGAGGATAATAATAATGATATCACATGGTGGTTGTGAAGATTAAATAAAGTAACCAGTATACGTGCTGAAAAAGGTGCAGCTATTGTCATTATCACTATTATTTTTGTGAAGGGGTGTCTGAGAACAAAATTAAAACAATAGCTACCATTCGTTGAACATTTAATATGTGCCAGGCCCTGTGATTGTACACAGGATCCATTATGATCTTGTTTCCTCCTCACAATGACATTACGAGGCCGGCACCTATCACTATGGCAATTAACAGATGGGGAAAGGAAGGCTTAAGGAGGGCGTGTCTCTGCCTTGGGTGCTAGAGCAGGAAAATGACTACGATGGGAGCTGACAAGGGTGTGTTGGGTCTAGGATGGTCAGTGGGGGTTTCCTGAGGGTCTTGGGAGAGGCCGTTTCACAAAGAGCAAAGAGCTGTTCATTCTGGCCCTGGATCAGCCACACACTCTGAGACCCTGGCCACAACCCTCTGCTCTTGGGCCCCAGTGACTCACACAGTCACAGAGCTGGGTTTGGGGTCTCCACGTGCTCTTCCAGCTCTAGATTGCCTGTGGACCTAGGATGCTGTGGAACTCAAGCTCATTTCAAATGGACTCACTGAATCCAGCCTGCTCATAGCATCAGCCAAGTCCCCTGCTCGTCATTTCTATTTCTGCCCTGCTGGGTTTATAAATATGTGGGCTAGGGAACCAGCTTCAGAGGAACTGGGGAGATTGAAATCACAGTTATAAATACAGGGCTGAGGCCGGCCAGGGTCGGGCAGGGGGATGGCAGGGTCAGGGCCAGCTTGGAAAACCATACCCTGCACACAGTCTGGTCTCCTCATGGCCACACCAAGATAATGGGGAGAGACTTGCCCAAGGCCACACAATCAGTGTGGGTTGGGAGCACAAGGCCCCTGGCTGCTCACTGCCACCTACTACCCACATTCATAAGTGCCCCCTCACCTTGTTGGGTTACAAGAACATGATATTATGGTTTACATTAATAAAATAAACTTATGTTGATAACATACTGCTTTTGAGGGGTTTTTGTGTTTATTTGTTTGTGGGATTTTTTTTTTGAAACCAGGTCTTGCTCTGTTGCCTGGGCTAGAGTGTAGTGCTGTAACATTAGCTCACCACAGCCTCCAACTCCTGGACTCAAGTCATCCTCTTGCCTCAGCCTCCAAAACAGCTGGGATTACCGGAGCCCGCCACAATACTTGGTTAATTTTTCTTAATTCTTTTAGAGATGGTGTCTTGCTATGTTGCCCAGGTTGGTCTTGAATTCCAGGCCTCGAGCAGTCCTCCTGACTCAGCCTCCAAAAACGCTGGGATTACACAGTGTGAGCCACTGTGCCCAGCCATGCTGCTTTTTGTTTGTTGTATGCATTGGGGTTCTCAAGTATTTTATTGTAGACAAGGTTCTGGGACTAAAATCTCAGAAAATTCCTAACCATATCTACCTCCCACCCAAGAGGACCACCTGTTCACCTTGCCAAGTGATTCAGCCATGTGTTGAAGTGGCCCAGCCATGTACAGTGATTCAGCCAATGTACAAATCATTCCCCAGATTTGCACTCAGGAACGTCAGATAGGGGCTTGGAACAGACTGTGGGGGGGAGTAGCTATGCCATGGAAACAGGAAGAATACTACAGATCAAGGATCCCCAGAGAGCCAAACTTTTATCAGCACACCACTGTTTAAAACTCATGGCTACTGTACCCCCATCACCGCTGTTTCCTGGCTGTCTGAACTTGAGTCAGTTACTTTACCTCTGTGGTCCTCCATTTTTTCATCTGTCAAGTGGGACCCCTAGACACACCTGCATCACAGCTGCTGGGAGGGCTACGTGAACTTGTGCCCCTCTGGGTTAGCACCATGGTTCCCAAAGTTGGCCACACCATTAGAATCACCTGAGTATCATTTACATGTTCCAAAGCCCCAACCACACCCCAGACGAACGAAATCAGAACCTCCGTGATAGTACCTGGGATCATTGTATCTTGAAGCTTCTCACTTCCTGTGTACAGAACCACTTCCTGTCTGGGAACCACTGGCCCTTTGCAAACACTGTGTAGCTGTCCAGTGACCCTACACAGGATGGGGGCAGCATAGACTCCTCATTCCTGCTCTATTGTTTTTTGTTTGTTTGTTTGTTTGTTTGTTTGTTTTGAGACCGAGTCTCACTACGTGGCCCTGGGTAGAGTGCTGTAGTGTCACAGCTCATAGCAACCTCAAACTCTCCAGCTTAAGTGATTCTCTTGCCTCAGCCTCCCAAGTAGCTGGGACTACAGGTGCCCACCACAACGCCCAGCTATTTTTTATTTGGTTGCAGTTGTCATTGTTGTTTGTCAGGCCCAGGCTGGATTCAAACCCGCCAGCTCTGGTGTATGTGGCTGGCGCCCTAGACGCTAAGCTACAGACACCGAGCCTCTTTTTTTTTTTTTTGAGACAAGGTCTTTCTTTATTGTCCTAGCTAGAGTACAGTGGTGACATAATAGCATACCAGAACCTCAAACTCCTAGACTCAAGTGATCCTCCTCTCTCAGCCTCCTGAGTAGCAGGGACTACAGGCGCCCCCCACCACAACTGGCTAATTTTTTCTATTTTTGGTAGAGACGATGTCTCGTTCTTTCTCAGGCTAGTCTCAAACTCCTAAACTTGAATAATCCCCTGCCTTGGCCTCCCAGAACAGTAGGATTATAGGTGCAAGCCACTGTGCCCAGTCCTTGCTCCGTTTTTTTGTTTTTTTATTGAGACAGAGTCTCACTATGTCACCCTCGGTATAGTGCCATGGCCTCACAGCTCACAGCAACCTCAAACTCTTAGGCTTAAACAAATCTCTTACCTCAGCCTCCCAGTAGCTGAGACTACAAGCGCCTGCCACAATGCCCGGCTATATTTTGTTGCAGTTGTCATTGCTGTTTTAGCTGGCCTGGGTCAGATTTGAACCCTCCAGCCTCGGTGTACGTGGCTGGTGCCCTAGCAGCTGAGCTACAGGCACCAAGCCTCTGCTTCATTTTTTAACTCACAAAGTTTTATTAAAAAAAAAAAAAGTATTAATACCGACAGGAAGGGATATCTAAATCTAAGGTGGGGAAGAAAAAGAAAGGGCAAGGTAAGAAAAACGGTACAGTATGGGCTCTGGCTTGGAACTGTCTGAATTCAAACTCTAACTCAGCCTCTAATATTCAATTAATCAGGACATTAATAGAAATCATCTAACAGGGTTACAGTGATTGGGTGATACCATGCATGTAAGCAGAGAATAGAGCCTGGCTTATAGTTAGTATTCAAAAAATATTCCTTACTATTAAGAGAGCACATTCTTTATGTGCAGACTCTGCGTGTACCTGCAAAAGGCAAAACTAGGACCAATCAAGGAGATAAATTCATGAGAAGGAAGAAATCCATTAAGTTTGAAAGTAAATTTGTGGAGGGAAAAAAGGAATGGTGGGTTTTGTTTGTTTGTTCTGTTTAACAGTCTAACCAGCCTGAAGAATACAAGAACCATAGCAGCGGCCCTTGCCCTCCCCACTGGCAATGTGGGCCTGGCCCCCCACACTGCAGAGGAGATGGGCCATTGGCTTATAGACCCCAAGGAGGCCTCACTTCATGTGGCACCCAGCTGGCCAGCCTGGGGGGTGGAGGAGCTTCAGCCTGGCCTCTCCTCCCCTCCCAGAGAGTCAAGTAGGCTCTTCTGGACCCACAGCCCAAACTCGGAGGGCTTGGATTTAGGATAGCAACATCAGTGCACAGCGTATGCCAAGGGTTTCTGCCTGGACTACCACCAACAATCACCAGTGACAAAAATAATCATTTATTGAGTCTACCTGTGCACTTAACCCCTTTCAAGTTTGAAAGGTAGGATAGTTAGAAGCGTGCTGTCCAGCGCTATAGCTACTAGCCATTATCAAGCACTTGAAATGTGGCTAGGCCAAATTGAGATGTGCTGTAAATAAAGAATACACACCAGATTTCTAAGACTTAGTACCAAAAAAAGAATGTAAAATGTCTCATTAACAACTTTTTTTTTTTACATTTATTACATGTTAAAATGACGCTATTTGGAGTTTAAGTAAATGCATTATTGAAATTGATTTCATGGGTTTCTTTTTTCCCGTTTTTTTTTTTTTTTACTTTTTTAGTGTAGCTGCTAGAAAATTTAAAATTACTTATGGGCTCACATTACATTTTGACAGACATTCGAAATTCTCTCTATCGCCAGACTCCCATGCTTCAAATGTATTCTGCATTCTGCCTCTTGCTAGCTGTGAGACCTTGGATAAGTTGCATAACTCTCTGTCCCTCAGTTTCCTCATCTGTAGGTACTATGGTACCTACCTCTTGTGGCTGTGGTATGGATTTATGTGTCTGGCCCAGGAAAGCACTCAATAAAGATCAGCTACCCTAGACTCTTTGGCACTGCACTGAATGATTTCCTTGGATTACCACATGCCTCAATTGGTGCTGAGCTCCCTGTCACTAGTAGTGAGCAAGTAGAGCCCGGGAAACTCCTCGACAGGCTTCTCTGGAGGGAGTCCAAAAACTGAATGTGAGGGAAACACTAGGTGGAATGGTCTTTGATAGCTATCAGCACCAACTCTAGGTAATACTGCCATCTGTCCCTTGCTTGGCGTTCTCCCTTAATCCTCACTTACCCACCATGTACTCTTTTCCCTTCCTCAATTTCCATTCAATCCAGTGGAATGTCATGAACACTCACAGATGCCATTGGGCCTTCCCTTACAGGAAGGACCCACTATTGGTGGGTATGCTAAGTTTAACTAGAATTTTCAGCTGCCTTCCTATACTGTTTACACTCCTCCACTGTCAGCCCACTCTGGCAGGTTCTCAAAAGTGAACTGACCATAACCCTACAGGAAAACCAGACCAACACAGAGCATGACAAGACCATCACCTCCCTCATTCTGGGCATTCTACCTTTATTAATGCAGCCTAACATCAGATTAACTATTTTTCCTATTGGATCTTATTATGCACGTGGTCCACAGAGACAGCACTATACAACTGCTACTTTTGTGCCTTATTAAAAATATCCTATATATCTGTGCAGTTGGCATTTTGAGCCCAGTGGAGGACCTGGTATCTAAATTAGTTTGGCCCCCAGCAGGCAAGGACTCTCAGAAAAGGGCAGAGCCAAGATGCAACCTATCAAAAGAAGATGACTCCTCCTCCTACCACACACACAGGATTAAATAAAATAATGGGAGGGAAACATGTTTTGTCAACATTTACCCAAAACTATTATTTTAAAAGTTCGAGATACACTTGTTTAGGCAAAGGCTGGTGGAGGAACAGTGCAAGGGTGTAAGGTACTGAACAGGTAAGGTCTGAGGGACAGAAATGCAGGCTTGGAGTGGGGGCCATGGAGGCTGGAACCCTGAAGAGTTGACAGTCCAGCCAGCCCCTAGCCCCTGCCTCTCTTTACTGCAACTGGGGCTCCACACACTCAGGTCCTCCCACCTCCTGCGGCCATGGGAAGGTCACTTTCCCTCCTTGATGGCAATAGTGGAGGTAGATGAGCTGAGCCCAGCGCCAGGAACAGAGGGAGAGCCTTGTGCCCTCACAGGCAGTGTGGAGGAGTGGCCAGCAGTGGGCTCTGTGGAGACCTACTGTGGAGTAGCCAGCACATGAGCTGTGCGACCCTGGGTGAGTTACTGCCCCTCTCTTAGCCTCAGTTTCGCCATCTGCAAACCCATGCTAATGACAGTACCCACCTCATAGGGTTGTGAGGATTAAACAAGATAAGAAAAGAGCTTAAGGCTCGGCACCGGTAGCTCAAGCGGCTAAGGCGCCAGCCACATACACCAGGGCTGGCGGGTTCGAATCCCGCCTGGGCCTGCCAAACAACAATGACAACTACAACCAAAAAATAGCTGGGCGTTGTGGTGGGCCTGTAGTCCCAGCTACTCGGGAGGCTGAAGCAAAAGAATCGCTTAAGCCCAGGAGTTGGAGGTTGCTGTGAGCTGTGATGCCACAGCACTCTACCGAGGGCGACAGCTTGAGACTCTGTCTCAAAAAAACAAAAGAGCTTAGAAGAGAGCCGGGCTCACGGTGGGTGCTCAGCTCAGTACATGGTAGATGTGTTACTGCAGTGAGGTGGTTGTGCTAGTGTGAGTTGTTGGGGCAGAGGGGAGGAAGGAGGTTGACCTAGAAGGATCTTCAGAGACTTATCGTCCCACACCTGCCTCCATCCCTGCTGTGTGTCTGTGTACGTGTGTGTCTGTACATTGTGTATATTTATTCGGGTGTGAGTCTGTGTGTGTATGTGTGTATCTGTGTGCACCCGTGTGTGTCTCTTACGTATCTGTGTCCATATCTGTGTGTGGACGCGTGTATGTGTATCTCTCTTCTGTGTGTGTCTGTCAATCTCTCGTGTCTCCCTGTATGTATATCTGTATATCTGTCTGTGTTTCTGTGTGTGCATACATGTCTGTCTCCGTACATACATGTAGATCTGTGTGTATGTCTCTGTGGATATCATTGTGTACCTGTCCGCATGTTTGTTTGTCTATATGCCTGTGTGTAGCTGTGTTTGCATCGGTATCTCTGGTGTTTGTCTGTGTCGCTGTGTATGTGTGTGTGTGTCCATGTCAGCGTGTGTATCTCTGTGTGTGCACACACGTGCATGCATGTCATGGGGGTGCTGGAGCCCATCTGCAGAGCTGCTGGGAGCGGCCCAGGAGGTGGCTGGGCCAGACCAAACAACCCCAGCAAGCCCAGAGCTCCAGGCTTTCTCCTGACTGTTTGCTTTCTTCCTCTCCTTTCAGGCTCCCCTTTAACTCATTCCTGCTTCCAGTGGAGCTGAAGGGAGGCCCCACCAGGGCAGTCACTGGGGGCCTTCCCCTTCCTCCTCCCTGCGGGGTTTCCCAGGCTCTGGCCTCCACCCCTCCAGCCCCTGCCTCCTGCCATGTGGCCCACACACAGGCTCCTTCCCCTCTCGGCTCAGTTTCCTGACTTCCCTCATTTCTCTAAATACCCTTCAGGTATGAAACCATTGGCCGTTCCTGCTGTCACTGCTAAGGGAGAGAAGGGTATTGATCACCCCTCATCCCAGGGGATGCAGGCAGACATGCCAGGAGGTGTTCTTGGTGGCGTTTACGGCAACATTTGAGACTAGCCCTGGAGGGGAGTCTCACTGGGGACCCCAGGGCTTCTGGTCACCTGTCCTGATTACTCACAAAGGGTGTGGCCCTGCTGGGGACTAGAGGGAGTATTGAAGGGGAACAGTTTGAAGGGCAAAGGTGCCTCAGTTTCCATTCAGGTAGAGTATGTCCATTGAGCATGTACTATGTGCCAGGAGTTTAGGGTTGGCTTATGTAACCTTCACAGCTGCCCTGTGAGGTAGGGAATATTCCTGCCTCTTCTGTAGATGGGGAAACTGAGACCCAGAGGGGTTAAGTAATAGGAAGTGACAGAGCCAGTGGACCAGGGGTGAGACTGGAACCCAGGCCAGGGAAAGGGTTGGTTTTCTACTCATCTCAGGGCACATCACTCTTTGCCTTGTCTTCCCCTTTGAAAAGGGGAGACAGTGACACCCCTCCTTTAAGTCAGCAGAATTATTGGCAGGCCCAATATCTTTGAACTACAATTTACCCAGTGCCAGCTGCAGTGTGTGCTAGGCTTCTGTACTGACACCTTGTGGATCTTCATGACAACCCATTTTACAGATGTGGAAAGTAGACCTGAAGAGACACAGTGATCTGCCAAGTTCCCACAGCTGCTGCAGGAGCAGAGCACAGGTTCACCTGACTTCTCGTCTTCGTTTTCTTTTTACCTAACTTGACAGCAAACTTTAGTTTTCCCTTGCCTAAAGTTAATATTGTCTCAAATAGACCTGGATGTGACTCCATAGGTAAACTTGGAGTCATCACCACTTCCATACTCAGCCTCTACCAAACCCAGGAAGAAGAAATTTAAGGAAAGCAGGGAGACCCGGGCATCACTGTCCATGGGTAAGCCAAGTTTAATTAGAACCCTTTGCCTCCATCCCAATTCAATTGCTTAGCCCACGGTTGCTTATGCAGACCATGGTTATATGAACAGTTTCATTTCTAAATGAGAATGTTTCTTTGGGAAAGAGTTGCTCTTTAAGTTCATGTGCCACCTTCCACACCCAGGTCAGGCAGACCTCTCTATAATGATGCCCATACTGCTGCCTAGGGCATCATAAAGCAGGTCTCTGTTTGCCCTTGGCCTTGGGTGTAGCTGCTAGTGGTTCAGCAGGACCCATGAGGCCAATGAAGCCAGTTAGAATGAGACGAGTTCTGCAGGCAGGCCAGTTGCTTCCCCAGGGTTTGAAACAGCTGGCTCAGGCATCAAAAGAACCTAGACACAAAGAGTATGGATGAGTCTCTGTGGCCCACCCTGCTGCAGGAAGCCCAACACCTAAACTCACAGGGTGCGTCCCCATGGGAAAGGCACATTTCTGTAAGAACAAGAATCTCCTAGAAGAATGATGTTGCACCACTCTAGGGCAGAGCTAGAGAATCACTGCAGCCTCATCAAGGATGAGCTTTGGGAGTAGAGAAAAGGAGGGCCAGACAGGGCAAGGATCTCACCTAAGGTCACACAGCAAGTTAGCGTCAGGGCTCAAATGGACCCATCCCTGGCCGTCTTCCTCTGCACTTGCTGCCTCCCGAAGAAGGGGCCATGAATTCATCCCCACCCAGGACATTGTCCACATTTTTGAGCCAAAGCTTGGTACCCTTTGCCTACTACAGGCTGAGACAAGGAAGAATAATCCTGGAAGTTGCACTTCTTGCAAAAGAGCAGGGTCAGGCTTCGCTAGAGAGCGGTGATAAGACAAATCTCCAATGAATATCCACATTCAAGCAATCATCATCACAGGTAATAATAGCAACAGCAAACCCCACAGGAAGGGAGGAGGGCAATGGTGTATGTCCTCAAGTATGCCAGCTGTGACCAGTCCAGCCTGGAGAAGTTACTGCGGAGCTCTGCCAAAGGGATACCCCCAAGCTCCTGTATCCTTTCAGTGTACCCCTCCTGGACCAGTCCCAGGCTGGCCAATAGCATGCAGCCAAATGACCAGAGAGTCAGGGTTGAATGACAGGAAAGGCCAAGGCCGGCGTGGCCTCTTGTCTACACCCCTACTGCAGTGATTCAAAGCAAGCCTGAGGTTGGACAAAGCACTTGAGAATGTTAGTCAGGGGACAAATCTCTTCCCCAAACTCCCTGCCTTTGACCTTGGGCATCCTGCCCTCACCTGGGCTGGGCTGATCTTTTCCCCAATTCTGCTATTTCCATCCTCCCACATGGTACACACAGTGTATACACACACACACACACACACCCAAAGGTGGCAACTGGGCTTCCCACCCTATAACCACAAAATTATAGGGCTGCTGGTTTGTGGAGCCCAAAAGATGGTCTACACAGCAGATCACATCTTCAGGCCCTAGACAGCCAGAACTGACACACTTATAAGCATTTAAAATGGTGGAAGCCCACTGCCAAAACAGACAGGACCCAGGGTCTTCTACTGGTCCCCAGCTTTCATTCCTTTGGGTCAACTACACTTTTATTTATACCTACTCACTGGTTGATATGCTATTTATACATCTTTCCCTGAGGGAAATAAACCAACACGCAAACTGGCTATCCATGCGGCACCATCCTACGAACTGCCAGAAGTGTGCACACCTCACTTGGGGAAACACCATCTCGGCCCAACCTTGCCACTGTTTGGATAGGGAAACTGAGACCTGGAGATGGGAAGAGACCTGCCCACCATCCACAGTAAGCCCCCTGCATGGGACTGGACAGCCCCACTGCTATCTCCATGATGCACAGGCAAGCGGTTCCCTCACTCGGCCTAGGTTTGCTCACATTCCAGGGCTACAGTGACAATGCCAAACTCCTGGAGGTGACTACTCCTAAAGATGAAAACAGATACGGGAGAAGGGACTGCGGTCACCTCCCTGCTCTACTTCTCAGCTTTTCCTGCTGGGGAATGAAGAGAGGTTGTGCAGGTGCCAGAAGACTGAGCGGGGCTGGAGGAGAAGGAGCGGAGGAGGATGGGGGCCACAGGGTGCTCAGTGAGGACCACCATCCCCCCAGCTGGGGTGTCTCTCCAGCCGCAGGACCTCCCAGGAGGCAGCCAGCAGGCCCCAAGCTCTGGGAGACAGGTCAGAGTCTCCCCAGGGCTCAGGCCACAGGAGGACAAAACGGAGACCACTAGAGCCCTGTGAACAGGGCCACTCTGACCTGCAGACGGGCTCAGGCGCAGACACAGACACACACTCATTCTCCCAACACGCACACTCGCAGAACGCAGGCATTCACTCACACTCTTTGATACACTCTCACTTGTACAAATGCAAGTGACCCTGAGCCCTTCTGTGCGGCCCCTCACCCACCGGGACACACGACAGGGCCAGCCTGCAACTTTCCTCCCCCAGTCCCAAGCCCCAGGCTTGGCGGCGTCTCTGCCTCGCTGCCTGGGAGACACATGTGGTTTCAGTTAGCAGCAGAGCGGGCATTTCCGTCCCAGACAGCAGGGCCCTGCCAGGGCCCCGGCCCCACAGGCGCCCGCAAGAAGGGCCACCTCCGCCTCCACTCTCCCTCTGGCCATCCCAGGGACCCCAAGTCCCCTCTCCCGTGGAAGACCCCTCTCTCTCATCCCCTCACCTGGAGCCGGACACCACAGCCACTGGCACAGGGACCAGCTGTGCCCGGGCCCCGTCCACTGCTGCCCGGCTGCCCACCGCCTGCCCGCTGCTGCCTCACTCTCGCTCTGTCTGGAGCAGGCTGAGTGGGATGGGAGGAGGGCAGGGTGTCAGGGGGGCGGGCGGGAGGGAGGGGAGGGGGCGTGTGGAAATGAAACTTTAATAACAGAGCCCCTTTTGTTTCCGAGCATATGGGATATTTCATACATACTGAAGACATTAGCCGTCTATATTTTTAAGGGCTCGGGCTAAAGGATGAATAAATACAGCCCATATTCTGCTCAGCAAACATACACATGCAAGAGTGCTGGCTTCTGGAGCATTTCAAAACCCAAAGAAAAGCCCCTAGTGACACAGGACACTTAAAAATAAATATGTTTCTAAAACCCCAGTCTTGCCTTGCTCCCTCTTGGAGCCACTTGGAGGACTTTGGACTGTTTTTCTCCTATGGCACACCCCCGCTCCCCACAGCTTCTGTGCTATAGTGGGGAGCAAGTCCCTGGAATCAACCCTCCACCCCTTTCCCAGGACCCCCAACTCCCAGTCAGATTCCAGAGCGTTAGAGTTCCAAAAAGCTTGGAAATCTGTCCTCATTGCAGAGACGAGGGGCCAAGGCCCAGAGAGGGGAAGGGACTTGCCTGAGGTCACACAGCAAATCGGGATCTTGGGCCAACAGTCAGTGCCTTCTTCTTTCAACAGGAGAGATCCCCCCACTTCCTCACTTGGGGGTGGGGATGGGGAGACCCCAGGGCCCCAGAGGGAGGGCCAGCATGTGGGCTGGGAGAGTGCTTGCCTGCCTTTCCCCCTGGAGTGCTGCTCTGGGAACCCCCCCAACTCTGGGCACCCATCCAGGGTTGACGTCAGCAGGGCTGGGAACTGGGCCGGCCCCAGGAAATCCCCTTCAGGCTGGCAGATCCCAACAGGCCTGGAGACCTCAGGTGCAGGAGCCTCCTTCCCTGACAGCTCAGCTCCCAGTCACCTTATGCCCTCCATCTGGCCTCTGGGAACAAAAACAGAGGACCAGAGAGGGCTAGGCCTTGGTCAAAGTCACACAGCAAGGTGACAGCAGAACAGAAAATTGAACTTGGATCTTCTCAGCCCGTGCTTACTGGCACGGCTCTGCTGCTGAGCTGACCCTAGCTGCCTTCAGTCAGAGCCCCTTCCTCCTGGTCTGCACTGGTGTTTGCTCATCCTCCAGAGGTAGCCTCAGCTACCCTCTCCTGTCGGAATTCAGTCCCTTCTCACCAGCTGCCAAACCTTCCATTCAGTTAGGTGGTTAGCACAATGCAAGCATGTGCTGCCATGACCAAGCCATGCCTAGCACCAGTGCTGCAACAGGGACTGTGGGACAAGCCCACACCCTCCCCATGCTCATGGTTCAGAAAGCACCTCCATCTTCACCGACATCTTCACCAGTCTGCCTTGCATAGGTACCACAGCTGTCCCCATCAAAGAGGTTAAGATACTTCCCCAGGCCACACTGTTGGTAAGTGGCGGGACTGCTCTCTAACCAAGATTAGCTGATTTCAGACCTAGTGTGTGTAACTATCTGGGAGCTTGTTCATGACATGGCCCCAGGCCTGGTCCCAAGACTGCCCAGCACCATGTCCCACTGAATGTCTTTGCATCTATTCATAGTCGCTCTCCCTGCCCTGCCAGGCCGACAGCCCCAAACTCTCCGTGAAAAAGAAGTATTGATACTGGAGCAAGACACCGAGTTCTTTTCCTCACCCTGCCACTAACAAGCTGTGTGAGGTCCCTTCTGTAAACGCAAAGTTTTTCCCCTGTGAAGAAGAGACAACTGTTCGTTGAACTGTGCAGATCACATGCATAAAGGATGGGAGAGGGGCTTCACTCAGCACATGGTGATTTCCCTGTCTGGAATTGTATGTTGCGAATGGAAACTGGCATTAAACCCGTGTTTGGATTCTGACAGGCCCTGACGGGCCTCCTTGCCTACAGGTGGCCCTGGTAAAACCCACACCTGCAGCCAGAGTCAGCTTCTGAAAAAGCCCTTCTATCTCCACACCCCACTGCAGACTGACACCGGTGCCCCAAGCCATCCAGCGGGTGAGAGGGGATTCAAGAGCCCTGTGAGCCTGGCTCCCTGCCTGCTGCCCCCTCCCTTTCTACCTAAGCCCCAGACCTTCTATCCATGTTGGCCGCCCCCTCAGGCTTCTGGGGAGGCCCCGCCTGCCACCAGCAGCATTGCCTTCCGCTTCCCAGCCAGCTCACCGATGAGAGCTTTGGTGCATACACGCGGAACTCTCTGTTGGTAACAGCTCAGAGGCCTTTTTAGAAGAGGCGCTTCCAGGCCCTGCATAGCACTTGGGGAGGCCAAGGTGGGCAGATTGCCTGGGCTCATGAGTTCAAGACCAGCCTGGGCTAGAGCGAGACCCCACCTCTAAAAATAGCCAGGCGTTGTGGTGGGCACCTGTAGTCCCAGCTATTTCGGAGGCTGAGGCAAGAGAATCACTTTAGCCCAAGAGTTATAGGTTGCTGTGATCCACTCTGCAGGGGCGACAAAGTGAGACTCTGCCTCAAAAAAAAAAAAAAAAAGAAGAAGAAGAAGAAGAAGAAAAAGAGGAGGAGGAGCTTCCTAGGAGTTCTGGACTGGGTTCTGCATTTGGAAGTTTTCTAGGCAGGTGAGAAGTTACTGTCTGGATGTTAATTATTTCACAAAATAAGAATAAAACTGCCATTCATGAAGCACTTTCTCTGTGCTGGGCACCGTGCTAAGTGTGTCTCATGCATTATATGCCCATTCTTGACAACCATGTGAGGTGGGTAGGGAGACCAAACTGTTTGCCTAACTGTTTGCCCCAGGCTGTCCATGGTAGAGCCTCTACCCAAGCGTGGCCTGCTAGCCCCAGTCTGGGCTCTTAGCTGCTGATCAGACGGGCTCTGGGGTCAGTGTTTTCTATCCCAGTGACAGTATGAGCCCTCAGGAGAGTGAGACTCAGCCCCAGACTTCCCTCCCTCCCTGCAGCAGTGCCAAGCACAGTGACTTGTTCTGAACTGGCATTAGGGACTGTTGGCTGAATTGAACACCATAGTGGCCCTGATTAGACTCCTCAGGTAGAAGGAGGGAGTGTGCGTCTGAGTGCATGTGTGTGTGTGTGCTTCCACAGCTTGGTAAGCTCTGCTCAGCTTTCACAGAGCCCATGACCATGATGTTGCCTGGAGGGCAGTGGATGCGTATAGGTGAGTTTCCACTGCTGACAAACATGAGGGTTTGACCCTCTCTGTTTCTGATCCTGGCCAGTTCACCCTTCTGTAGATAACCTGATGGTCTTTCACTCCCAGGAAGTCACTATATTGATCCCAAACTAATATGAACACCCAATCAGCACAGCACACTCTGGCTCAGAAATACTGGGCTCAGTGACTCTTCTGTGTATGCTGATAGGAAAGGGTGTGAGGCAGCAAGAAGGTACAATGCCCAAGAAAGCAGTCCTTGAGCAATGAGTGTAGAGCAAGAGGCACCAAGTGGAGATGTAAAGAAACAGGAAGGCCCTGTACTCACTATCCAGATTGGCCGAAGCCACAGGAAGACAGCAGGATTATCCCGATTCCCAAGAGGGGCATACCAAGACACAGCACTAGTGCCCGAAACCTGACTCTCACACCAGCCTTACCGTGCAGGCTCCCCTGCTCCCCTGCTCCAGTTCACAATTCAAGAAGTCAGGAGGGTACCACCCTCGCAGACTCTGTTGGCAGGGCGCTTGGTGGCCAGGGGGTGTAGAATGTGCACACCACCCTCCCTAACCCACCAGCATCCACGGCCTTATTCAGGAATTTGAATGGGAAGCCTATGCCAATGCCAGAGGGGGCAGCCCTTCTGTGTCTCCTCCCCTTGCTCATCACGACCCTGTTCATTGGACCGCATCTCCCCAGGGACCTCAGGAAGGTACCCAGGGCAATGAGAGGAGTGGAGAATCGCAGGCCCAGGAACCCTCATCTGTGGCAGAGCAACCTTCACCAGGGCCCCCTCTGACACATGAGCCATCCTGATCAGATCGCTGGTAATTGAGTTGCCTTAGGGCGGGGGGTAAATTCCATCCAGATGTGGAGGGCGGGGTGGGCTTCCTGAGCAGAGCGGGTGGGGTACTGACACATGGGGGCCATGCCGTCCACTCATGAAGTACTATTGTCTCCTGAAAAAAACAGACATAGAATTTCAAGGCCAGGATATCTGAGTCCAGCCCCCTTCATGGGCAGATGGGGAAACTGAGGCCTAGAGAGCCTAGAGAGCCTAGTGGGCAGAAGGGACTAATCCAACAGTAAGTGACTGGTGGATTTGTTGGTCAGGATCCCAGATCTCTTCCCTGGCCAGATCTCTTTAGTCTGGGGGCCTTTATATGGAAGTAGGCACAACAGACCTCTCCCCCAAGAATCATCATCAAGCCCTGGCCTAGGAGGTCAAGAGTGGGGGTCAGGAAGTAGAAAATCTGTGGTTAACGGAGGCTCTAACCACCTTCAGCTTAAATCCCCAAACCAGAGCAAGCTCTGTGCTCGGCTGCAGAGACTGTGGGCTGGGGGAGAAGGGTCCAGGGGCAAGGCCCCAAACACCAGGCCCCACCCACCTGCCTGCCCTCGCACAGTCATGGGAGAGACTGTGGCCTAGGCCTATTCTCCCAGGGGAGGCCCCTCCATGCTTCTCTCCTTTGACCTCCCCTGGCCACATACCTTCCTGGCTCCTTTGGGCTGACTTACGGGAAGGCAGGAAGGGGCCAGCCAGTTGGGGGTGGGGGGCATGAGAACTTGGAGAGAATGAGAGGAAATGAGGGGGGAGTGGGCTAGCATGGGGGGAGGCTACGGCGGGAATTTTTTTCCTCCTGCCTCATATTTTGGCTGCCTCAGTGTGAACATGTCTAGGCGCCTTATCGCGAAAGCCAGCACGGTCTGCATGAGAAAGAAAATAGTGTCTGCAACGGGAAAAATTACATCTTGATAAAATATCCCCTTGGAATGGTATTGTGGGTCTCTTATCAGTGGGTGGCTGGGCCCCACATACCTCTTGTCTGTCCCCAGGCCCCCACCCTTTCTTTTCCTTCCCCCTCCCGTCACCCCCTACCTTATTGCCTCTCCAGAAAGTGGCCTGTGCCTGAACTGTCAGGGAGGTCACGTGACACGAAATCTAGTCCTATCTCTGTCACTGATGCTGTGTGACCTAGACCAAACCTCTCGTCTCTGGGCCTCATCTTCCCTTCAGTAAAGGGTAGAGAGAGGGACGGGCCAGATGGTTTCTAAAGATCCTTCCAGCTCTAACACTTTGCAAGGCTGACATTTTCATACTTTGTGCTTCTACATGTTTTGAAGTTTTCCAACCTTCACCGAAGTGCTGTCGTGTACTAAGTGTCTCTGATCTTAAAGGTGCAAATCCCTTTCACTTCTTTTAGACACATGAAGTTCTTACTTAATCTTGTACGGTTCACAAGAGGGTCTGACTCAGCTTCCACATGAGAAGTCCTACCAGTGGTAGAGGGTTTTCACATTTTTTAGATGTACATGTTTTTTCCTCAAAATACATCTTACGTGGAAATCTCTATAGAAAACAGGCAATGAAGCAAGTGCACCTGCTCCCACCCATCCTCCTCCTCCACAGCATCTGGGGCCCCCCAGAAGCTCCTTGCAAACTTCTGGGGTAGTGGGTGGAGGTCTGAATACAGCAGCAGGAGTCCCCACTCAATGACTAACTTGCTGTGTGAACTTAAAAGAGACTTTCTCTCTCTCTGATCTTTGATTTTGTCACCTGAAAAAAATCAGAGGGCCAGGCGTGGGAGGCCAAGGTGGGAGGAGGATCTCTTCAGGTCAGGAGTTCAAGATCAGCTTAAGCACGAGACCCTGGCTCTATAAAAACAATTTAAAAACCAGCCCAGTGTGGTGACGCACACTTGTAGTCCCAGCTACTCTGGAGGCTGAAGTGAGAAGATCACTTGAGCCCAGAAGTATGGGACTGCAGTGAGCTATGATCATGCCCCTGCACTCTAGCCTTGGCAATAGAGTAAGACCCAGTTTCAAAATAAATAAATAAAGGCTCAGCGCCCGTAGCTCAGTGGTCAGGGTGCCAGCCACATACTCCGAGGCTGGTAGGTTTGAACCCAGCCTGGGCCTGCTAAACAACAATGACAACTGCAACAAAAACACAGCTAGACATTGTGGTGGATGCCTATAGACCCAGCTACTTGGGAAGATGAGGCAAGAGAATCACTTAAGCCCAAGAGTTTGAGGTTGCTGTGAGCTGTGATGCCACGGCACTCTACCCAGGGTGACAGCTTGAGACTCTGTCTCAAAATAAATAAATAAATAAATAAATAAAAACTAAATAAATAATTGAAGGGATACTGTTCCCCATGCCCACTCACCGGGTTGTTGAGAGATAGACTAAAGAGTCAATGGGAAAATACTCTGTAAACTGAAAGAGCATATTGAGGCCGATGGAGAACTTGGAGTCTTCAAATGTGAGACGTGGGAGGGCTTTTAGTGACCATCCCAGGGATGGCCAATCTTTTTTTTTCTCTGTTGCATATTACAAGAAGAGTTGTCTTGGGCCACACATTAATGAACACAAATGGCCACAAACACTAATGAAAGCTGATTAGCAAAAAAAGTGTTCATGCATACTTTTCATAATATCCACCACCACAGATAAGCAAGAAAAGTCCTCACAAAATCAGCATGCAGCCCACAGGCCACACAAATTCTTTCTCCTACAGTTGGGGAAATGGAGGCTCAGAGAAGAAATAGGACTTAACAAAGACCAGTGAGATAGAGCAGGTCCAGGAACAAAGCGAAGCCAGGGAGGTAGTGAGACCTATTCTTTGGTCATCTGTCAGGAAAGCCTGGTAGACTTTCAGGGAATCTGCCCAGCTTATGGATTCAAAATGACTCAGAGCCTGGGCTTTCGCCTCTTCTAGCCTTCTGGCCCTGCAAGACAGAGATGGGAGAAAGCCCCTTTCTGCAGCAGCCAACCCACAGCTCTGTCCTGAGTCTCTGTTCCCTAATGATGCTCCCTCTGGCAGAGAAGTGCCATCTGCACTCACCCAGCCCCACTCAACCAGCCTGCCCTGCTACCCTCCACAGCCCCTTCAAGCGTGAGTCCTGGCCAATGCACAGGGTCCCACAGAGCACCTATACCCTCTGTCCATCTGGGTGGCAGGACAGGAGGTAACACACATCTGACTGTCTGCAGGCTAGAGAAGGGCAGTGTCAGGGTCAGCATAGCCATGCAGGGCAGCCCCCTGTACCTGGCAGGGACATCCCTCCCCCATATCTGACTCCACTGACCACCTCATTTTGTGGTGCTTTGTCATTCCAGAGTCACATGCTGTCAGAGCTGTTAGTCCCCCAAGACCATGACAGGTACCTACATAGCCCCCAGATCACCAGTCCACTGGGCACATGTTCTCTCCATATCCAGACACTGCCTCAGCATTTCAGCCAGCTCTGACCAACCAGAGCGGGCATAAACGTTTTACTGTAGAAATAGTCCAAGCTACTCACAGTATGTAAAATATAGATAGGGCCCAGAAAAGAGAGGAGACTCCCTAAAGTCGCACAGCAAATTAGGTACTGTGTGGGGAACAGAATCCAGGTCTCCAGGCTTCCTCCTGCAACTCCCGCAGACTGAGCACCCATGAGAAAGGAGCTTCCCTTCCTGTCCTGGTTCTGTCCTGACTACCACTCCCAGAGTTCCAATGACCAACCTCTTTCTTTCTTCCTCCTGAAGATAGTACACATGGTGGGGCCACCCCAGATATGACCCAATGCTAGGGTCCCAAGCCCCTTTCCCTGTAAATGAGGAAGCCAGAGACCAGACCATAAGAGGCACAATCCAAAGAATTGGGTTTCCGGTGGGTTATCATCACAGCTGACAAATCTCTGAACACTTGCCTTGGGGCCGATGGGGAACGCATTGTTCAGAAGGCAGAAGTCAATCTGCAGAGACATTACAGGAAGGTAGATTTCTATTGACTTTAAGGAAGAGCTTTCTACTAGTCAAAGTTGCCCAATGATGGAAAGAGATACCTTGGTAGGTAGTGAGCACCCCATCACTGGAAACCAGTTTCAGATTCCCATGTGAGGTGAGCGGTGGTGGGAGGAAATGTTAGAACAGATGCTTTCAAAAGCCCGATTCTTTCCTGAGAGAGTGTGATTTGGGCAAACACACACAGTCACTCATGCTCACAAACCACAATCACTCCAACACAAGCTCCTCTGTCCCTCAGGCCATGGATCAATGAGGGGAAGGGTGCTCAGAATTCCAGATTGTTTTTTGCACTAACTGACCTCCAGGGTCCAGCCCCATGCCTCTTTCTCCTCTGAAGAGCTTTCAGAATTTCCCACAACTAGAATGCTCTTGCCTCCCCTAAATTCCCACACTAGTGATCTTCATTGGTCTAATTCCACCTCGAATCCTAACTGTCCTTTGCAAGATTTTTTTTTTTTTTTGGTAGCCTAGAGATACCACATAGAAACATCTGATCTCTTAGCAATGAAAAAATTATCCCTTTAAAAACTTTCTTTTTTTTTTGAGACAGAGTCTCAGCCTGTCTCCCTTGGTAGAATGCTGTGGTGTCACAGCTCACAACAACCTCAAACTCTTGGGCTTAAGCTATTCACTTGCTCAGCTTCCCAAGTAGCTGAGACTACAGGCACTCGTCACAATGCCTGGCTATTCTTTTTTTTGTTGCAGTTGTCATTGTTGTTTTAGCAGGCCGTGGCCAGGTTTGAACCCACCAGCCTTGGTATTATGTGGCCGGCGCCATGCCCACTGAGCTATGGGCACCGCCCCCTTGAAAAACTCTTAAAAACTCTTTCATTCATCAAGGATAGGGTTGTCAGATTTAGGAAGTAAGAATACAGGATGCCCAGTTAAATTTGAATTTCAGATAAACAACAAATAGCTGGTTATTTTGGGTTTTTGTTTGTTTGTTTGTTTGTTTTTAGTATAAGTAGGGCCTATGCAATATTTGGGACATACTTATGCTAAAAAATTATTCATTATTTATCTAAAATTAAAATTTAACTGGATATCTTATATTTTATCTGGAAAGTCTTAGTTGAGTGCTGGCCTGTCTTTGACACAGCTCTCACACTTGTTAATCTCCCTTTTTATCAGAGAGTGAGCCAGTCTCAGGTGCTAGGTAAAATTTAACAACATGGTTTTGTTTTTATTGTCTTTTATTCATATGTTTACTCGGTATTGCAAGTGATACACAAGACAGTCAAGTCTTCTTTTTATAGTAACAATATAAAGCTCCTTTTGAAATAATTATATTAAAGTTTTAAAAAGTGAATCGATATTAAAAAGCATTATGTAAGTAATATCACAGGCTAAACACAGATATGACAAAAAGCAGGAAGGTGGAGCCCAAGAGACCAAGGCTGGGGCTATCTGAAATGGTGCTTCCCCACACGTAAGCTCCAGGTCCCTTCCTCCCCTGCCCTGTCCCTTGCCCTGCACTTGCTAGATGACTGGAATTCTCCAGCCCCAGGGCAGGCTGCAGGAAGTGCTGGGGGCTTTCTGCGAGTGTTGCAATTCTGGGGGAGTGGTTTCAGCCCATTCTCCATCACTGAAGTCCCCAGAGCCCCTTTATACAAAACAGCCTGGCTGGCCTGGGCTCGACTTCAGAGAGGCTGTTTCTGAGGAGGCAGCCGCCAGGGACCTCTCAATATGTTTCCAAGTCAAATTCAAACCTTTTCAGCTTTGCCAAGAATCTGCAACCCCCCTCTCCCCACAATTCTGGCTGCCTCCAGGAGTCAGGGCTGCAGGGCCACATCCTCCAGACACCCCTCCCCACCTACCAGACCTTCCGGCCCAGACACCATCAGTGCCCCCACCTTATGCCTGGCACTTTTTCCTCCTCTCTTCCCCATCTTCTCCAACCTGAGGCTCAGAAGAGAGCCTTGGAATGAGAGGCGGGGACAGAGAGGGGAGCAGAGAAGGAGCTAATTCCTTGGACTGCAGCGGGGTGGGGAGGGAGGTGTGCCAGCACGTCTATTCTGCATCAGCCCCTTCTCTAGAAAGCCCTGCCTACTTCAGCAGCAGCAGCAAGAGCCATTCTTTCTGAGACTCTCCACATGTCAGGCACTGTACTAAGTCCTTTCCATGAATCCTCTCATATCGCCCTCACCAGCACTTTCAAAAGTGGGAATTGCCATTATCCAATGATTGAGAGGCTCAGCTGTGTTAAGTAACTTGCTCAAGTCACATATCTAAAAGGCATACAGCCCAGGATTTAAACCCTGGTAGGGTGGCTGCAGACACCTGCACATAACTACCACCCTCAGCTGAAATGTATCATCCCCAAAAGAGTTCTAAGAAGTGAGGTAGGGAAACTGAGAGCCAACAGAAGCAAAGGCTGCCTGCCAGGCTCACCTTGACCCTGGCAGAAATCCTTCTGCAGTCTCACCCAGTATCTGATGCCACCAGAGCTGGCATGCTTTACCAATTTGCTATGTGGCCTGGAGCAGCCCCCTTGCCCTCTCTGGATCTCTGCATCCCCTCCTGGGCTCTGCCATAGAGGCCTTTTAGCTTGGCCAATCTGTGGCTCTCCTTCCACACCCTCTCCAGGGGCCTGGATCCCAGCCAGAGTGGAGCCAGAGGAACACACAGGGCAGAGGCATGGGGACCATCTCAGGCTTCACTCCCCTCTTGCTCCTCAGCAAAGATGCTTCTCCCCAAGGCGGAGGCAGGCTCCATCCCAGACATCAAAGGGCCTGCGCGGCTGGCGCTTTGATGGGAGCCTTGTAAAGTAATAGGAAACATGAGGATGACACTGTGCCCCAGTCCAAAGCACAAGACTTGGAAAAATGAACAGAAGAAACTCTTGGCAGCCCTCTATACGGGCTTTGGCTGAACTCGGTTCCTTGCAGCTGTCGGCAGCCTGTATTCCCCTCTCCCAGGCTGTTTGCAGCCACCCCTAGAGGATGTGGATCTTTGCATGGTCTGTGAGCTGGGAACCTCTCCCCACAGCAAAAGAACTAGTATCCTGGGGCCCCTCTCTCCCAGGCTCCAGAGAGCACTATAGGGAGCACAGAAGCTGGGGCCGGGGAAGGGCTCACAGGGATTCAGAAGGAACCCTTGTTTTGAAGATCTTTTAGCTCATCTGCCAAATGCATTAGCAGCAATTGACCAGAACTGTCAATTCCCTGTCTCAGAGCCTTAGAGGTAGCAATGTGGTAACACCTGCTGAATTGACTGCATATGCCCTCTGCCCTGGAGTACTTCTAGGAAGTTACCCAGCATGTGCACCAGCCCATTTGCTCAGAGGTGGATATGTTCATTGCAGGATTATTTGTGGAAGCAAAAGCCTAGAAACGATGTCAATGTCCATCTGTTGGGACTGGTGACGAATGTAGAGTGTCCATACATGGGACAACAAGTGGAGGCAAAATCAACAGGCAGATGTGCTGCTGAGGAAGCATCTATAAAGCATACGGTGGAACAGAGAATGGTGTACTTAACAAGCTGCCCTCAGGAAGGGGGTGGATACGTTGACTCCATATAGCTTAGACCGTCTCTGTAAGGATATACAAGACCTGTCAACAGGGGTTGCTTCTCAGCAGGTTCCTGGGAGAGGGGGAAGGGAAATTTATGTTTTATTGAACATTTGGTTCTACTGTTCGCTTTTTGTTTTTAATAATGAGTGTGCTATATGAATTTTTATTATCAAAAGAATGTAAAAGGCTTAAAAACAAAAAAGAAAAAGTTTCTGTACTGTATACAGGATAAAGTCCAAAGGCCTCAGCCTGACTTTATGGCCCCTGGGAGCCCCGCCCTAGCTTCTTCTTCTCTCCTCTGTTCCCCACTCCCCAAACTCCACCCCTACATCTCTGTCACCTGGCATGGTTCTTCTTAGCCCCTCCCCCCAGAATGAGACCCCTTCTCTCTGAATCCCCCCAGTCCTGTGTCTGGGTCTTAGAGCACGCTTGAGACCAGCCTCCTCTGCGGCTGTTCTTCTTGCTGACAGTGGAGCCCCTCTTCCTCTGGGCCGGGACAGGCAGCTGGAGGCCAGCTCTGAGGGAGCTCTCCCCAGAGCAAGACGCCCCTCAGGGGTCTTAGGGCTAGGTTGGCAGGAGTTAGGGTGGGAGGATGTTCTGGGCAGGGTGTGTGGAGCCACCAGAAAGTCACTAACGGTCCCTTCCACAGCCTGCACCCCAGGGCACACAGAAAGAGGAAAACCATGTCCTGTGTAGAGAAATGACTAGGGGTCAGGCTGGCTCAAGGGAGGGGGAAGCCGGTCCTCCCCCCAACACTGGGGCCTCACTCCACGCCCAGGGTCTGGGGCCCTCAGCAGCTCCACTGGCTTTGAAGAAGGGTGCAGGGGGAATCTGCACTAGGCCTGACGAAGCCCAGTGAGCCTGGCCTTCCTGGGAATGCAAGGGCAATGCTAGATTTTGGCCCTCAGAAAGAGGTAGCCTTTTCTTTTAAAAGAAAATGGAGTCCCAACAACTTGTTCCAGGTCACACAGAAACCTCAGTGGAGACAGGACTGAAAGGTGGGATTTTGATCCCTTTCCCAGAGGCTGTTTCACATAGTGGTAAGAAAACAGGGATTTGGGGTCCCCTGGTTTGCTATGTGATCTCAGAAAAACCTATTTTACTTTTCAGAGACTACCCGCTCACCTCTTATAAGAAGGAATTGTTCTTGGTAATTATAATGCTGAGCCATACTTTATTTTAATGATATAATCAATAAAAAGTATATGACTTTAGGATTCAAGAGTTTCATGATTAGTTACATTCTAACAGTCTAACATCCTAAAACTCCATCCACACATCCAGCCGTCCATCCTTCCGTCCATCCACCCACCAGCCACCCATCTACTCACCTACCTACTCACCCACCATCTGTTAATCTACACATTCTCCCACTCACTCGCCCACCCATGCATCTATGATCCACCATCTAGACATTCATACATACATACATCTGCCCACTCATTCCTCCATTTGTCCAACAGATATTTCCAGGGCCTGAGGCTACTCTAGTGAACATGAGAGACATATCTCGCTGCCCTCTCAGAACTTGAAGTTACAGTAGGCACAATATCAATCAAACTATCGTATAATGAGTGTACAAGTACAGACTATGACAGCGGAAGGCCAACTTTCAGAGTGCTCTTCTGGAGGAGTTTGACCACATTTCTAGCTTGTGCTGGGGGTGGGGGCAAGCATTGAGGCAGGTTTCCCTGAGGTGGGGTCACCTGGGCTGATGCCTGAAGGATAAGGAGGTATTTAGCTAGAAGAGGGGGAATCAAAGTGGGATGTGAGCCCACAGGATGTGCGTTAGGAGCGTCCTGCCCGAATCATTTACAGTTTCTAGTACAGTGGTTCTCAACCTTCCTAATGCCGCATCGTATTTCCATTGTTAAAAAGAGGTCACGACTCACAGGTTGAGAACTGCTGCTCTAGTACATTGTGATTGATTCAAAGCTCAGTGACTTTGGGATTTGACTGAGCACATCACAGGATGGTCAGCTTCCTAGAGAGAGCTAACGGGCAGGGATGGGGTTTCCCTTCTCCTTTCCCCATTTTCCAGCCCCGCCAGGTCTGCCAAGGACAAGGGCAGCCTCTGCCTGACACTCGCCTCCTCTAGCTGCCCCATACACCAGGGAATTTGACACCATTGTGTCCTGAGGACCTTCAGAGCCCACTACTCATGCCGGGTCCGTGGCAGCGTCCCTCTGTGAGGGTGGCAAAACCACTAGGGGCCTCCTGATTCTACTTCCGCAGGGCCTGGTTTACAACCCCACAGAGACCTTCGTCCAACTTAGAACCTCTAGCAGCTCCTCTGGGGCCAATCCTGGCACAGACTCCAAGGGTTCTGCAGACTTGGACACGTGGTCCAGGCTTACCTGTTGATCCTTCTTCCGAGGAAGAATTTGAGGATTCTGGAGGCTCCCTCAGCCTTAAGCTCTGCACCCATCCCACACAGCAGTAAACTCCACCCCCTTTGCCCTATCCCCTCTCTGGTTCTAGGATTTACCAGACACATTTCTGCCTCCATACCTTGGCTTGAACAGCACCCACTTCCCCAGAAGGCCTATTCTCCCCTCCCAGCCTTTTTTGGGCTTGCTCAAAACCTTGCCAAAGCCTTCATCTGCCAGGAGCCCCGGTCCCTTTCTCACCCAAGGCAGTGCAGCCTGTTGGGAGAGCTGAGATTTTAGAGAAAACACACCTAGGTTTGAGTCGTGACTGGCTGCAAGCCTTGGTTTTTTAATCTGTAAAATGGGGGAAAGGTGGTAATAATAGTTTCTACTTGTTGCGTTATGGGGGATAAAAGAGTTGTATATAAAGTGCCTGACACTTACACGCACCCCCAACATTGGAGACAGAATTAGTCCAGGCTGAGCGAGTGTCTAGAACTCAGCACACACCGCACATAACGTCTGAAACCATCAGCTTTCCTGGTGTGACCTGTGCTGTCTCTCTGGATGGATGGTAGCCCTGGCCCGGGCAGAGGGAAGCTCAGCTATTAGGCCTGGCTCTGCCACTCACGCTTCCCTCGTGTGACCGTCTGGGCCTCATGTGACTGGAGAGGCAGTTCCCTGAGGATGGGAACAGGGGCTTCCTTCCTTACCTCAGCCCCAGCAGTGAACTCGGAGTCAGGAACACAATAGATAGGTCCTCAAGATTGGCTTGAGGGAGCAAAGACCATGAGGGAGAGAAAAGGAAAAGACTCATAGACATGGGGTGGGGTTTGAGAAAAACTCTGTTTTTTTTACTCAGGAAGCCAAGAAGGTGGTTTATAGCCTGGATTTACTGCGTTTCCTGCTGCCTGAATTGGGACAAGCCTGGTCTGTTCAACTATGTACCAAGGGTTGGGTGCGGCACGGGGGGATTTTTTGTGGGGAACACTGGGCTACCACAGGCTGGGGGTGGGGGTAGGTGTGTCCCAGTGGGGGGAGGGGACGGGGTGTGCTAAAGACAGGGCTCCTCTGCTCAGCACCTCTGTGACCTTGGGCTAGAGACTTCACCTGTCCCTGCAATGGAGCTACAGTAGGAGGGTTAGACAATGCCTGGGAAAGGCCTGGCCCATAGTAAATGCTCAATAAACGGTATTATAACCATCATATTATGATTGTGTGTCTGTAGGTGATCACGCTTGTGTGAGACAATGAAAGTGTGGGCTTCCCTGTGTATGTGTGTGTGTGTGTGTGGTGCAATAGTTGACAAACAGGTCTGTGTGCAAATTAAGTGAAAATGTGTGCACAAGAATGTCCCAAAAGGTGCCAGCTCCATGCAGTTGACAGGCTCCCTGGGATCCAGGAAGCCTCGTGAGATCACCCTCAAGTCCATTCCTTTCCACCAGCCTTCTCTGAGTGATTACAGATCATGCCCCACATCCCTGTCCCCAAGGAGGAATGGCAGACTCTTCCTTAGTAGCTCATTCCAGGGCTGAGCTGCTCTGGCCCTGGCCAGGTCTTTCTCTTGGCTATCAATAGGAAGCTGGTTCTTCACTGCACAGGCCTATGCCTGAGGCAGGTGTCCATGCCCCAGACATCCTGTCCTCGTGCCTGCCACAGTCTCAGTGCCAGTCTCAGCAGTCCCTGCTGCTGGGCAGATTGCACAGGAGCTGCTGTCCTGTATGAACTGAAGAGGACAGTGACCCTGGCTCCCCCAGTCACAGACAGGGACTCAGCCAAGGTCCCCTCCATCCCAATCCAGGACCTGCCCACCCCATGGTGTCCTCTAGAGAGGGAACAATGGGGAAGGATGTGTTTTGGGCCTGCGGGCAGATCCCATCTGGCCAGAGTGCCAGCTTCCTTCAAAGGTGGTGTCAGGGCCCAGTGGACATCGAGGGCAGCTCCGGGAGACAGACACGAGCAGAGCTGGAGTCTGTCCTGAGGAAATACTCCACATGTGTACAAAGGTGCAGGTACAAAGGGATTCGATGCTGCGTTGTCCATATTACAGAGATTATGAAAATCACCTAAAAGCCCAAAGACACGAGGCAGCTACACGACGGAAAAGCACTAAGGAGGGTGATGCGGCTCCACATTTCCGAACACGGGCAGATTTGTGCGACTGCTATTGAGTAAAGAAAGGCCACTTACAGAGCTAGACATATAATGAGCCCACATTTTTGAAAAGTCTACATGCATAAATATATAGGTAGACCCCAAGTGTACACATAGAGCAAGTTACGCTGACATTAGCAGTTAGTCATTGTACACGGGGACTTCCGGGGTGATATTTAATTCTTTGTTGGTTGTTCCACTGTACATTTTCTCTTCTAGTTATAATGTGTTTAATAATAAAATCACGGGAAGGCCTGAGAAGGTGCTATGCAACTCTGCCGCAACTCTGTGGTGCTTGGGAAGCCCATGTGGCCCCACACCTTAGGCCTACCCTAACAGAAGGAAACTTCTCCAAGCAGCCCAGAGACCCACTCCCCACATCGCAAATCCACAGGCTTCAGCTGATTTCCCTCCTCCATGGAGAGCTCAGGCCTCTCCCTGTGGCTCTGGCCAGAATAATACAAGAACCACTTAGGCAGGTGGGACATTTTCTTCTTTAGAGCTGAAAGCCCTTTCCTAGGAAGCTCTGTGCCTCTCCCAGCAGTCTAGCGTGGGCAAGGACCCCCATCCCCAATTATGAATAGTCAAAGCCCAGGGAGACATGGCCCCTGGACAAAGGTCAGCAGTGGAACCAATGCCACCTGAGCCCAGACGCTAAAGAAAAAGAGGCAGAAAGGCTCAACATCTCGGCAGCTGCCCTCTGGCCCACTGCTGGTCTCCCCTGCCCCCATTCTAGCTCCCCAAAGGCCAGAACATCTGGCTGCTGGCCTAGCTCCAGGAGGGGCCAGTGAAGGGCCCTCCTTCTACCAGGCCCCACGCTGCTGTGGTGCAAGACACATCAATCAAAACTGCAGGCCTGGCTGGTGCTGGGAGAGAAGCCGGCTTCTTCCCCACCCCCTCCCCAGACATTCCTGCGTAATGGAATCTCCTTTCCTGTTCATTTATTACCAGTCCACAGAACTCTGCCAAGCCCAGTCTGCAGACACAAGCCCCACCAGCCTCCCTGTTCCCAGGGAAAGAGGCCCCTGGAGGGACCACCAGACCCTGACTCTCACTAGCACCGTTCTGTTCCCACCGTTCCTCTTCCCTCACAGACTTGCCCGAGGAGCTGGCTCTGCTAAGTGCTTCACATGTCGGGGGCAGACCTTGAGTGTCTATGCCTGTGGAATGAGCGCGTTAACAGATGAGAGAACACATGCTCAGAGGCATGCGGTCACTTGCTCAGAGCCACAGAGTGAGACAGTGATGAGGAGTCTGCTTGATCCCCAAACCCAAGCTGTCTCCTTCCCTTCTCTTCTGTTGAAAACACTGTTCTTCCCCTACTGAATGGTCTTGGCACCCTTGTCAAAAATCAGCTGACCACAGATGGGTTTATTCCTGGCCTCATTTCTATTCCATCAAGACATATATTAACATGTCCTTGTGCCAGTACCCCAGTGGCACTGTTGCTTTGCAGTGATCTGAAAGTATGAGTCCTCCTACCTTAATCTTCCTTTTCAGGATTGCTTTGGCTATTCTAGATCTCTTGAAATTCCGTATGAATTTTAGAATAAGCTTGTCAGTTTTTACAAAGATGTCAGCTGGCATTTTGATAGAGATTGTTTTGAATCTGTAGATCAATGTGGTGAGTATGGTCACCTTAATGATACTAACTGAATCTTCCAGTTTATGAATTTATTTTTTCTGTTTACTTAGAACTTTAATTTCTATGAACAAATTGTATAGTTTTCAGAATGTAAGTTTTATACATGTACTTCTTTGGGTAAATTCATTTATATGTATTTTATTCTTTTTAATACTACTATGAATGGAATTGTTTTCTTAATTTAATTTCTGGATCATTCATTAAGAATGTATAGACAAATAGGCCGGGCATGATGGCTCACACCTGTAATCTTAGCACTCTGGGAGGCTGAGGTGGGTGGATTGCCTGAGCTCAGGAGTTCAAAACCAGCCTGAGCAAGAGCAAGACCTTGTCTCTAAAAAAACAGCTGGGTATGGTGGCAGGCACCTGCTGTGAACTATGATTCCATGGCACTCTACCAAGGGCAACAAAGTGAGACTGTCCCAAAAAAAAAAAAAAAGAATATATAAAAAAACAATTGATTTTTTTCCCAGAGGTGGGTTCTTTCTATGCTGCTCAGGCTAGCCTCAAACTCTTGGCCTGAAGGGATCCTGCGGCCTTAGTCTCCCAAGTAGCTGGGACTATGGGCATGCACCACCCTGCTGGACTTGATTTTCGTATATTGATCTTGTATCCTACAACATAACTAAGATGATTTATTAGTTCTAATAGTTTTTAAGTGGATTCCTTAGGATTTTGTCATCTGTGAATAGGGGTAGTTTAGTTCTTCTTTTTCAACTTAGATGGCTTTTATTTCTTTTCCTTGACTGCCCTGATTATAACTTCTAGTTGAGTAGAGGAAAAGTGTCTGTCTTGGCCCTTTTCTTCTTTATGTCCGACATCTCTCCCCTTCCTTTCTTATGCTTCTTTTTCTCCCCTCTCTTTACATCCAACAGGGAGTGGGATGGCATTAGGAAAGAAGTGTTTATATAGACGGAAATGGCAAGAGCAAATGAGAAAGAAAGAAAATTTATTGGACAAAAAGCTTAAGGACTTTATCAGGATTCCCATTGCATAACTTAGAAAATCCAGGCCGAGGAAAAGAAAAGATGTGACAATATTTATTAAACACCTACTACATGCCAAATACTCAAGATGTAAAGATGAATCAGACGCTCCAGAGTTAAACTTGGAATTCAAAGTGAGATGATAGCTCTGATAGACCAACACTACCAGCTTGTAAAGGGGAAAAAAACCCATCCCTATTGCTCTTGTAGTGTTTTGAAGTGGCAAGCCCAGAGCTGTCAGAAAGGCAGCAGTGTGGAGAGTCTTATACGGGTTGTGCCCCTGTTCTTCTACCTTCCATGTACAACATCTTAGGCACAGAACAAGCTTCTCTGAGATTTAGTTTCCCCTTCTGTGAAATGGGGAGAATTATGGTAGTCACCTCAAAGAGCTATTGTAAAAATTAAATTTGCTAATAGGTGAAGTATTCAGTAAAGGGCCTGGCGTGCAATGGAGCTAGATGAGTGCTTCCTCTTCTGTACGTTTGGCGCACACAGAAGCCAGTCTGTTTGTGGTCTGAGAGCATGGGTAGGGACACGAGGCTGTCATTCTAATACTTGGGAAGGGACTTTTCCTAGATGCCTAGACCCCTTTGGAGTCATGGAAGAAACTTTTGCTCCCCTTCTAAGACTCCTGGGTGTTTGCCAAGAGCCTGCCTAGCATGAGCAGACCCCACTGCCAGGGGCTTCTCAGAGAAGATGATAATCATACCTATCGCTACTCTTACTATAGCTGGCTATGTGTATCAGTCAGGGTTCAGCCGGAGAAACACACCAGTAAGAGACATATAGTAAGAGTTTTATTGCAAGGACTTGGCTGACATGATTGTAGGGGCTGGCTAGGCAAGTGTGAAATGCATAGGTGTGGTGGTTAATTTTATGTGTCAACTTGACTGGGCCGTGGGGTGCCCAGTGGGCAAACATTATTCTGGATGTTTCCATGAGGATGTTTTGGTTGAGATTAATATTTGAGTCACTGGACTGAGTCCCCAGTGTGGCTTCACCCAATCATTTGAAAGCCTGAAGAGAATAAAAAGGCTGACTCTCTGTTGAGTAAGTTCTTTTTGCCTGACTGCCTTGAAACTGGGGCATCAGCTTTTTCATGTCTTTGGATTTGAACTGAAACATCAGCTCTCCCGTTTCTCAGGCCTCTAGACTCAGACTGGAATTATACAATCGGCTCTCTTTAGCCTCTAGCTTACACACTGCAGATTTTGGGACTGGTCAGCCTCTATAATCTCAAAAGTCAGTTCTTTATAACAAATCTTTTTATATTTATAAAAATACACACACACACACACACATCCTTCTCTTGGTTCTGTTTCCCTGAAGAACTCTGACTATACAGCAGATCAAACCCTCATGACGGGCAGGCTGGAACTGCAGAGCACAGCACAGCTGACGCTGGTGTCCATAGGGGCAATATCCTCTTTCTGAAGGAAACTTCAGCCCTGCTTTTAAACTGATTAAATCAGACCAAGATTAATCCCAAGATTATTTGGGTACAACTGATTATGGACTTTAACCACATCTACAAGATACCTTCACAGAAACACCGATATTAGCATCTGACTGAATATCTGGGTACCGTAACCCAGCCAAGTTGGCACATACAAACTACCACAAGATATGCTAAAATTGATGACAAGCTTGTAGTCCTAGCTACTTTGGAGGCTGAAGCAGGAAGATTGCTTGAACTCAGGAGTGGAAGACCAGCCTGGCCAACATTGCAAGACCTCATCTCTAAAAATTAAAATTAAAAAAAATGATGGCAAGCCGATGACTATATATCGGCTGATTTGTTTCCCAATGAGACCATGCAGAAAAAAATTTTTTTTAGTTCTTTTTCCCTACAAGAATGTGACTTGCCCAAGGTCATAAAACTGGCAAGAGGAAAAGTTGGGGTTTAAACCAGGCTTCATCTGAAGCTCTGCATCACTAACTCATCTTTTCAGGGCTCAGAGAATCTCCTGCAGCGAGATTCTCTTCCCTATTTTAGGAGAACAGGGAGGCTCAGAGAGAGCAGTTGGCCACCCAGGTCACACAGAGGGGAAGTGGAGGCTGTTCCACACCAACTCTGGGCTACCTCTCACAACAGCCATCTGCTCTCTCCCACAACCACAGCAGCCCAGTACGAGGGGAAACTCCTGTCATGGCCTCTGCATGACATAGCCCCCCCCTCCCGGCCTCAGTGTCACCCTGTGTAAGGAGGGGCAGGGCTCTTCCAGATTCGACGATGGGAAACCTGGCCTTGGTGTGCAATGTAGAGTCTGGGGACCCCTAGCTCCAGGGAGCTCCTATTTTGGAGCTAGTCCCACTCTTGGGAGAAGGTGCTGAGGACGTCCCACAAAAGCTGCCTAGTCAGGCCAGATCACTCTCCCCAGCTTCAGGCTAGAGAGGGCCTGAGCTGCTCAGTAGAACATGCATTCCTTGGGAAACCAGGATGCCTTATGGGAAACCAGGCCCCCAAAAGGGTCCCAGCTAAGCCAAGCCTGTGGTCACTGCTGGCCATGGGCTGGCCCACCCGCCCACCCTTTCCTGTAGGCCTCAGTGCCAGAGGAGATGGCCCTGTGAACAATGCCTCACTCTGTTCTTGGCCTGGGTGGGGGGAGCTAATCCAGCTGCACCTCATGCTGGCTGGGGTCCAACACTAACTGGTACCCTCAAGCCTCAGAGAAAACCCAGACACCCCAAGCTTAGCACTCTCCCACCTACCTGACAGGCCACAACTCAGAGGTCAGGACTCAGGGCCAAAAGGACTTAGGGGCCCTGGGGCTGGGGGTCAGAAAGACCAGCCAGAAGCATCTAAAAGCCCACTGCTCAGCTTGGCGCCCATAGCACAGTGGTTACGGCACCAGCCACATACACCAAGGGTGATGGGTTTGAACCCGGCCTGGGCCAGCTAAACAACAATGACAACTGCAACAACAACAAAAACTATCCAGGTGTTGTGGTGGGTACCTGTAGTCCTACGTACTTGGGAGGCTGAGGCAAGAGAATCTCTTAAGCCCAACAGTTTGAGGTTGCGGTGAACTGTGACACCATGGCACTCTACTGCGGGGGACATAGTGAGACTCTGTCTCAAAAAAAATAAAAAATAAAAATTAATAAACAAATAAATAACAGCCCACTGTTGGCCAGGTATAGTGGCTCACGCCTATAATCCCAGGACTTTGGGAGGTCGAGGCAGGAGGATCTCTTGAGATCAGGCATCCAAGATCAGCCTGGGCAACAGAGTGAAGCCGCTATAAAAATATATATAATAAAATAAAAGCCCATCCCAGCCAATGTGGCTCTACCTTTGCCCAGCTTCTCTGACCAGGCCTCTGCCATTATTTGGCAAATAAGAAGGGGTGCTCAGAGAGGCTAGGCACTTGTCTCTGGTCACACAGCCCAGGAAGCAGAAGTGGAAGGCAGATCCAAGTTAAGAACCCATGGCCTTAACCACTGCACCAAATTTTCCTCCGGAACCCCTTTAGTGATCATGAGTCCAAGGGCTCATAGATTTCAGCACACATGTGCCTACGTGCATGCAAGCAGGTGTGCACACACGCGAGCCCACAGACACACACACACACTCCTTAGTAACCAAACCCTGTTGACAGAGCCTGCCTTTCCCAGGCAGCTTTGGGAAGGGCTCTGTAAGGGCCTGAGGCATTTCAAGCCTGGTTCCCCACCCTCACGTGAAGGGGCCCTCTCTGCCTTCCCCAGCCTGGGCCCAGGAGCCAAGGTCTCAGCTGAGAATCCCCTTGGTGTATGTACATGGTAGGGGGAGGTCAGACCTGCCTCAGAGCACCCCCAACTTGACAGGCCTGAGGGTCAGCCGGACTCCCTCCCCCAACCCTCTCAGGGCCCTCAGGTCCCGGGCCAGGCCTGGCTTCCGGAGCTGCCGCCACCTTGGCCGGCCACACCACACATGGTTTTAATCAGCAGCCTGCCTGGATGAATGGTGCCTTGTGAGAGCGCTGCAGGGCTCACCTCCACGGCAGGGCCAGGGCAGGCCAGATGGGGCAACCTCAGGGAGGGAGGAATTAGAGGGGACCCCAGGCAGGGGTTGGGGGCAGAACAGCATAGCACAGCAGTTACGAGCCAGAGACTGTGACCAGACAGACAGGGCTAGGGATTCTGGCCCTGCCACCCACTGTCTGAGCCTGTGCAACTCCTAAACCTCTGAGCCTTGGCCCCACCCTCTGGGTAAAAGGGCAATACTAGAGCTCCTTATGAGGGGCTGTGAGGATGCAGGGGCAGGATGCTCGTTGCATAGCATGGACCTGGCACATAGCATGTCAGGGGAAACACAAACTCTATTTCCTGGGAGAGTGGAGAGGACCCAGCTTGGAGCAAGAGACCTGGCCACCAAAGAGGTTGGGGGTGGCATATGTGAAGAGGGAGGCTACAGTCTACTCTCTGCTTTCCTCACCTCCCAGTCAGGGCCTCTGCAACTCCTTCCATATTTGAAAGGGGCCTCATGAAGAGAGCAGGAGGAGCCAGCCTCAGCTCCATGGCGGCCGTGCAGACAGAGCTGCAGACGGTAACAACCGATGGGCACTGAGCTCCTGCGTGCTGTGCCCTGGGCCCTGTGCACCTTATCTCATTTAATCCTCTTTCTTTTACCATTGTTCCAATGACATATAGCAACACTAAGACACAGCAGAGGAGAGGCAGAGCTGGGTTGCGTAGCCACACACGCTGCTCCAGAGCCCAGCTCACCCCCACACCACCTCCTCTGAGGGGTGGCCGGCACAGGGCAGCGTCATCTCTTCAGGCCTCTGCTCAGCCTTCTTCCCATCCACCAGGGCACCCTGCTCAGCCTTCCTCCCATCCACAGAACTCCCACAGGCTCTGGTGCCAGGGCCCAGGACCACAAACTTCTCCCTGCCTCACCCAACACCAGCACAGCCTGACACAGGGAAAGGGCTCTGGGATGTTTGAGAACTCAGGAGAGAGAGGGAGGAAATGTCAGGGGAGGCCGAAACCTCATCATGATATCGCCCTGTCCCCATGGAGTGAAGTGCAGACTCTCATCATCCCCAGCCATGCCCACACCACCCTGTCCCTAATCTCCACTTTGCAGGCTGAGGCTGTCAGGTCCTAAGCAACCTTCACCCTCAGTCTGTCACCACCAGGCTGGGCTCATCTTTCACCTGCCTGGAACCCTTTCCTGTCTACCCCTGTGCACTAGTCTTCTGAGACTCAGCCAAGCACCACGTGCACCAGAATGACTGGGTTAGGCCCCACTGTTCTCTACCCCGAGAACGTCTCCAGGACTGCTTCTAGGAGCAGAGTCCTGTCACCTCTGGAAGTTGCCCCAAATTCAGAATCCATCTCTCCGAGGAAGGAACTGCATCTTCCTCATTCTGCTGCAGACAAAGACACCACTCTTTCAGACTGGTTTACTCTTGTTCCTGTTCTAACTCAACTATCTGCAAAGCTGTGGCGGTTGCACCCATATGTCTCTGTGGGCGTCATTTGCAGAGGGTCATTTCTAACTTCCAGCTGTTCAATGGTTCTCTGAGCTCAGCTGAGAAACCATTTAAGAACAAGCTGTACTGCTGCCTTCTACCTAGACTAGGATATCGCCCTCAAGCTGAGCTGGGCCCAGCCAAGACTGGGTGCTCACACCTCATCAGGGTTACCCCAACCTCCTGCCCATTGGTATAATGGCTCACTGAGAGCCACTGAGTAAAACAGAAAAATAGATAGAAATAACTGCAGACGTGCTCAAGGGTTAAGCCACAGAAATGTTCAGCATGGCTTTGTTTATGATGCTAAAAAATCTAAAATAACCCACATATTTGCCAATTAAATAAAGTATGGTAAATTCACAGAACGAAATTCCATGAAGGAGAATATTTAACAGCACCAGGAGATGGCTATGATTTATTTCTAAATGAAAAAAGCAGATTACGAAATCCTGTGTTGGAAGAGAAAAAAATCTCTAGGCAGACATGTGAAAATAGGTGAGGGGTGCTTGGAAGTTGGAGTCCTGAGCCCCTGGGTATGCTGTAGCCACCCTGTAGCCAGGAGACTTTGGGCAATTCACCAAACTTAGGAAGCCAGAGGAGCGCCATTTATAAAAAAGGGACAATACTGATTCATACTAGCCGCTTAGCAGTGTGGACGGCACAGACTGATCACCCCGTAAACATTATAAACACCAAATGTGGGCTGTGCTTATTTCCATAATTTGGGTGGTTTTCATTTTCTTAAGTTTGCTTATATGGATTTTAATATTTTTCTACAGTGAATGTGTATTATTTGTATTAATGTAAAAAGTAAAAGCAAACATGACTTTACAAGAAAATAGCCCACGGGAACTCCTTCCTGTGTTTACTGCCAGCATACAGTTGGGGACGTTGCTCAGGAGGGCGCCCTGATGGGATTATCCGGGAGAAAATGATCTGCCCTTAGTACCCAGAGGTTTCCCTAGTCACTGGCTGCTAATGGGCTTGAAGCCACAGCAGTGCACCTAACCTCAATGCCCAATGCAAGGCAATTATTTAAATACCACGTACGTAAGTTAGTGACGAGCACAGGAGAATGTCTGAGGGACTCCCACCAAAGAATTAGAAGTTACTCTGGGACAGAGATGGGGAAGACACTTGCACCGCTGACTTGGTTTGTAATGATTACATCTCTTTTCCAATAATTTTGTATTACAATAAAAATGGAATTAACATAATCTGATATCGAACATATTTAATACCATAAAGATTTTGGCAATTTATTATGATTAAAAAGAGGATTGTGAAATGGAGAGAATGCATAATGGTCTCTTTCTTGAAAAAATAATTACGTATATCAGCTAGAAAGCAAACGTCCTAAGACAATGGTTATCCCAGGGGAGTGGGACCCAGATATTTAAATTTTCTTCGTATGTATCTTGTATGTTATAAAACTCTCACAATGGACATTTATAACTTTTGTGATGCAAAAACTGTATGCTCTTAAAAGGAAAGATGTGGCCCAAGTTTTTTCCTGTCCTAAGTGCCTAAGTCACAGCAGATTGCATTTTTAGCCTTTTCCTCCCTTCCTTTCTCTCCCCACCCATGTGTGTCTGTCTCTTACCCGCTCTTACTGTGCACCATCTTGCTGTCCTTCCTGTGTCCCTGGGAAAGACCTGAAATCCTCATTGGAACCAGGCAAGGCAGAAACTAGGGAACAGGCCTGGCCCACTGCTCCCTGTCCCGTAGGCCCCCAGTACCCCATTCTGCCTCCTGGGGCATTGTTCTAATTAGTGGGGATGTGAAGCAGACCCACAGGCGGAACTATAAACACCAGAGGCAGAGACCCATAAACAGCTGAGTAACTGGCTCCAGCTGTGCAGATGGGCCCTGGCCCTCTCTCATTCATGCGGGGGGCCGGATGGGGCCGAGGACTGCCCTCTGCCTCCCCTCCCTAGATCATGAACTGCCATGAGCCAGGAAGGCACCGTGATGAGTCAGAGAACTGGGGCAGAGCTGGGAGGCCCACCCAGCCCAAGGGGGCTCACATCCAAGGAAGCAGGACATGGGGGCCAAGGATTCTCATAACCTATGCACCTGGACCTCAATTTATCTATCTTGGAAATTGGGAAGAGCGGAAGTAATAGGCTAGATGGATTTTCTTAGCTCTACCATATTATGATTAATCCTATGAACTAGGCCTAAATGCCTGTAATATATCTAGCTGTAATATAATAAAAATATATATGTACCATAATACCATATGATAACACAATATGGTATAATAAAATAATCTATAATATAACCCATATTATATATTATTATATCATACTCCTTAATATTGTATTTTTTCCTAAGACAGAGTCTCACTCTGCTGCCTAGGCTAGAGTACCATGGAGTTAGCCTTGCTCAGAGCAACCTCAGACACCTAGGTTCAAGTGATCCTCCTGCCTCAGCCTCCTGAGTAGCTGGAACTATAGGCACCTGCCATGACTTCCAGATGATTTTTTTTTTTAATTTTTAATAGAGATAGAGTCTCGCTCTTGCTTAGGCTGGTCTCAAATCCCTGAGCTCAAGCAGTCCTCCTGCCTCAACCTCCCAGAGTGCTAGAATAACAGACATGAGCCACCATGCCTGGCCAATATATACATATTATATTTCTATATTTTTAATGCCCATCTAGGGATATCTGCGATCAGAGAGTATGTGGAGGAAAGCCAGGAAGTCTTCCTGCAGGAAGGGAGACTTAAGGGCTATGAACTTTACAGGGGAAATAAGCCTCCCAAAAGATCATAATAGAGGGGAAGGGAGAGATTTGAGGGTGAAGTGATTTAGAGGATTATTTGGAGGGTCACCAGGGAAGGAACCCATGTCCATCATCCACCCTAAAAACACACAGACTGGCATAGTACGGGGCAGGAAGAAAGCACACTGGACTAAAATGACCAAGATTTGCCAGCCCTTATAGCTCCCATACCTGGCTATACCACTGAACCCCCGGAGAACTTGGTAAAACACAGACTCCTGGGCCCTTCCGAGTCAGAATCAAAGTCAGAAGCTAGGGCACAGGGCCTGAGTGTTTGAATTTTCCATAGTTTCCTGGTAGATTTTGAGGCTAGATGTCTGGCACAGGTAGGTGTTTAGGAACCTCTGGCCCAGAATTCCCAGTGTCTGTGGATAGGATGTGGGGTGGGGGAGTCACCGTGATCCACCAACCACAGGGCTCAGGCATTGCCAGGCGGCCAGGTGCCACGCCATGCTTGGGGCCTGATGGGGTTGGGGGCCTTTAGAAAGCTCACCACCTAGTAAGGGTCTCAGATCCCCACATCAGCCATCTGAGCTTAGTGCTACAGGAGCCCAGAGGAGGGGGAGAATGCCCATGAAGGCAGGAGTTAGAGGGGGCCATAGAAGACTCTCTGGAAAAGTTACCTTGAAAGATGGAGGACTCAGGCTGGCCGTGGTGGGTTATACCTGTTATCCTAGCACACTGGGAGGCTGAGGGGGAGATCAATTGAGCTCAGGAACTTGAGACCAGCCAGAGGAAGAAGAAGACCCCATCTCTAATATATAGCCATGTATTGTGGCAGGTGCCTGAAGTCCTAGCTACTTGGGAGGCTGAGGCAAGAGGATCGCTTGAGCCCAAGAGTTTGAGGTTGCTGTGAGCTATGACGCCATAACACTCTACCAAGGGCAACAAAGTAAAACTCTGTCTCAAAAAAAAAAGAGGGGAGAATTCAGGTGGCAGGATGAGAAAGGAACACACAGGCCAGGTGGAGGGAATGACGGGGATAAAAACAAGATGGGAGATGCGGTAGAGGGAAAACCACATGGGTACTATTTTCTGGTCATGCGGTTTGTCAGGGGCTGTTCCTGCTGGGTGCTGAGAAAAGGCAAAGCGCTGACTATCCTGAGCCAGCGGACCAGGCAGCACACCTCCCATATCAGAGCCAGTTGGCCTGGGTCCCAGGGAAAAAGCCCAGGCCTGGGGCTCCCCCCACCTACCTGTGGATTTCTCCCCTCCTCCAGGCCCAGCCATCTGACTGGTGTATCCAGTTCCCCATCTAGGATCCCGTGGGGCAGGGAGGGAGCAGGGGAGAGTCACAAATTCCAACCCTGTTCCCCAAATCAGAACCTTCTTTTCTAGAGGGGCCTCTAAAGCCAAGTCATCCCTGACCCAAGTCAGATCTCCCCAAGCCAACTCAGTTTCGACTGCTATTTCTACCTACACCCCTCTGTCATACTCTAAATGTGATTATAATGTAGCAGAGTCAAACCGAAAACAAGTGAAGAGGATGGGCCCTGTATGGTGGCTCACACCCTTAATCCTAGCACTCTAGGCTGAGGCAGGAGGATCACCTGAGCTCGGGAGTTCAAGACCAGCCTGAGCAAGAGTGAGACACCATCTCTACTAAAAATAGAAAACAATTAGCCAGGCGTTGAGGTGGGCAGCTACTTGGGAGGCTAAGACAGGAGGATCTCTTCAGCTCCATAGTTTGAAGTTTCTGTGAGCTAGGCGATGCCACTGTAGCCTGAGCAACAGAGTGACGCTTTATCTTAAAACAAAACAAAACAAAACAAACAAACAAAACAATCTCTGGGTGCTGTGGCTCACTCCTGTGATTCTAGCACTTTGGGAGGCTGAGGTGGGTAGATCCCCTGAGCTCAGGAGTTCAAGACCAGCTTGGGCAAAAGTGAGACCCCATCTCTACTAAAAATATGAAAACTAGTTGGGTGTTATGGTGGGTTCCTGCAGTTCCAAGCTATATGGGAGGTGGAGGCAAGAGGATTGGTTGAGCCCAAGAGTTTGAGGTATCTGTGAGCTATGATGCCACAGCACTCTACTCAGGGCAACAGAGTGAAACTCTATCTCAAAAAAAAAAAAAATTTTTTTTGAGGAGGATTTAAATAAATGCAAAGACAAGCCCTGTTCATGGCTTAATATTATTAAGATATATATTAATATTGCCCAAATTGATCTACAGATTCAACTCATTCCCTGTCAAAATCCCAGCTATCTTTTTTCACAGAAATTGACATGCAGATCTGAAAATTCACATAGAAACACAAGGAACTCAAAATAACCAAAACCAATGTGTTTAGAGACTCATGCTTCTCAATTTAAATAATTACAACACAGTTATAGTAATCAAGTTTCGTAGTCCCAGCTACTTGGGAGGCTGAGGCAAGAGAATCGCTTAAGCCCAAGAGTTGGAGGTTGCTGTGAGCTATGATGCCACATCACTCTACCCAGGGTGACAGCTTGAGACTTTGTCTCAAAAAAAAAAAGACAGCTCAGCGCCTGTGGCTCAAGAGGCTAAGGCGCCAGCCACATATGCCTGAGCTGGGGGGTTCGAATCCAGCCTGGGCCCACAAAACAACAATGATGGCTGCAACCAAAAAATGGCTGGGCGTTGTGGCGGGTACCCGTAGTCCCAGCTACTTGGGAGGTGGAGGCAGGAGACTCGCTTGAGCCCAGGAAATGGAGGTTGCTGTGAGCTGTGATGCCACGGCACACTCTATTCAGGGTGACAGCTTGAGGTTCTGTCTTAAAAAAAAAAAAAAAGACTGTGAAACTTGCATGAGGACAAATAGATCAATAGGCTAGAATGGAGAATATACGTGTATACTTATATTTATCATCAACTGATTTTTGACAAGGGTGCCATGACAATTCAATGGGGGAAAGAATATTTTTAACAAATGATGCTGGGACAACTGGATGTCCACAGGCCATATATAAAAATTAACACATGGTCTCTCACACCTCTTTTCCTCCATGAGAGGGATCCACTTCCAACTCTCTTTGGAAGTACTCTACACTTTTCCTTTGTTCTTCCAAATAAAATTTTTTAAAAAATTAACTCATGCCAGGCGCAGTGGCTCACACACTCTGGGAGGTCAAGGCACAGTAGGTCAGGCACTCTGGGATTGCTTGAGCTCAGGATTTCAAGACCAGCCTGAGCAAGAGCAAGACCCCATCTCTAAAAGGAATGTGTATGTGTGTGTGTGTGTGTGTGTGTGTATATATATATATGTCTGGGTGTTGTGATGGGGCCTATAGTCCTAGCTGCTCTGGAGGCTGAGGCAAGATAATCACTTGAGCCCAGGAGTTTGAGGTTGCTGTGAGCTCTGATGCCATGGCACTCTACTGAGGGTGACAAAGTGAGACTTTGTCTCAAAAAAAAAAAAAAAATGTTAACTCACAGTGAATTAAAGACCTAATGATCTAGATGGTAAAAGTCTAGTATCCAGAACTGAGAATGTAACTTATCAGCATAAAAAGGCAAAAAATCCAGTTCAAAAATTAGCAAAGGACTTGAATAAATAGTCCTCCAAAGAGATATATAAATGGTCAACAAACACATGAAAAGATGATCAACATCATTAGTCATTAGGAAAATGCAAATCAAAACTACAATGAGGTACCACTTCACATCCACTTTCAAAGGAATGGAGTTCGGTGAGGATGTGGAGAAATTGGAACCCTTGTACATTGTTGGCAGGAACGCAAAGTGATTCAACTGCTGTGGGAAAAATGTGGTGGGTCCTTGAAAAGTTAAACCTAGAATTACCTTAATGACCCAACATTTCCCTCTTGGATTTCAAACAGATACTTGCACATGAATGTTCATAGCAGCCCTGTTCACAACAGCCAAAAGTGGAAACAAGGCAAATGGCCACCCTGCTGAGGGATGGATAAACAAAACATGTCACACAATGGAATATTATTCAGCCATTAAGTGTTGGTAAGAGCCAGGCATGGTGGCTCACACCTGTAATCCTAGCACTCTCGGGGTTAAGGTAGGTGGGTTCCTGAGACCAACCTGAGCAAGAGTGAGACCCCATCTCTAAAAAATAGCTGGGTGTTGTGGCAGGCACCTGCAATTTCAGCTACTTGGGAGGCTGAGGCAAGAGGATCACTTGAGCCCAAGATTTTGAGGTTGCTGTGAGCTATGATGTCATGGCATTCTACCAAAAGTGACCAAGAGACTCTGTCTCAAAAAAAAAAAAAAAAAAAGGTTAAGTATTCATACATGCCACAACATGGATGAACCTCGAAAACATTGTGCTACATAAAAGAAAAAAAATCACAACAGACACAAAAGATCACATATTGTAGGATTCTAGAATGTGATATGTCCAGAATAAGCAATCCACAGAAACAGATAGTTTGGTGTTTTCCAGGGGCTGAGGGAAGGGAAGAATGGGGAATGACTGCTCTTGGATATGGAATTTCTTTTTTTTTTTTTTTTTTTTTTGGTTGCAGCCACCATTGTTGTTTGGCAGGCCCGGGCTGGATTCGAACCTGCCAGCTCAGGTGTACGTGGCTGGCGCCTTAGCCCATTGAGCCACAGACACCAAGCCTGATATGGAATTTCTTTTTGAGGTGATGAAATGATCTGGAATTAGATAGTGGTGATGATTATGTAACTTTGTGAATATATCAAAAACCTCTGAATTATACATTTTAAAACATTCTTTTATGCATGTGAATTATATCTCAATTTTGGAAAACAGAGCCTCCTTGAATACTGCATATATATTTTTATTGTGGATACACTTAACATAAAATTTGCCAGTTTAACCATCTTTAAATGTACAATTTGGTGGCATTAAGCACATTCGCAATATTATGCCACCATCGCTACTATTTTCAACATTTTCCATCACCTCCATGGAGAAACTCTGGGCTCATTAAACAAAAACAATTTCCCCTCTCCTCTCAGTCCTGGTAATCTCTTACTCACACTTCCTCTCTCTCTGTTTGCCTGTCCTAGATTATTTCACATAAGTGGAATCACACAATATTGGGGGTTTTGTATCTGACTTACTTCAGTGAGCATAATGTTTTCAAGGCTAATTCACATCGTACCGTGTATCAGGACTTCATTCCGTTTTTTGGCAGAATAATGTTCTGTCATATGTATATACCACATTTTGTTCATCCATTCATCTGTTGATGGCAACTTGGGTTGTTTCCACCTTTTGGCTATTGTGAATAATGTTTACCTTTTTGGGTGAACTGTTTTCTACAGCAACTGCACCATTGTACATTCCCACTGTCAATATCTGAGGATTCTAATTTCTCCACATTCTCACCAAAACTTATTTTCCTTTTAAAAAAAATTATAGCCATCCTTGTAGATATGAAGTTATTTTGATTTGCATTTTGCTAATGACTAATGATGCTGACCACCATTTCATGTGCTTTATTGGTTGCTGTGTGTCTTCTTTGGAGAAGTATCTATTTAAGTCCTTTGCTCCTTTTAAAATTGGTCATTTGTCTTTTTGTGATTGAATTGTTGTTCTTTATATATTCTAGATATTACCCTGATCAGATGTATAACATGCAAGTATTTTCTCCCATCCCGTGGATTATTTCTTCACTCTCTTGATAGTGTCCCTTGATGCAGAAAAGTTTAAAATTTTTAATGAACAATTTATCTATTGCTTTTCTTATTTTGCCTGTCCTTTGGTGTCATATTAAGAAACCATTACCAATGCCTGGGCACAGTGGCTCACACCTATAATCTCCAAGTTCGAGAGGTTGAAGGGGAGAATTACTTGAGTTCAAGATTCAAGACTAGCCTGAGAAAAATAGAAAAATTAGCCAGGCATGGTGGCAGGCACCTGTAGTCCCAGCTACACGGGAGGCTGAAGCAGGAGGATTGCTTGAGCTCAAAAGTTTGAGGCTGCTGTAAGCTAGGTTATTGTCATGGTGCTCTAGCCTAGGCAACAAAGTGACACTGTATCTCAAACAAAAACAAAAACAAAAAATATTACCAAATCCACGGTTATGAAGATTTACATCTATGTTTTCTTCTAATGGTTTTATAGCTTAGCTATTAAATTTAGGTCTTTGATCCATTTTTTGAGTTAATCTTTACATACAGTACAAGGTAAAGGTCACCTTCATTCTTTTGCCTGATACCTAGATTTGGAAGTACCATTTATTGAAGAGACTATTCTTTCCCCAGTGAATGGAGTTAGCACCCTTGTCAACAATCAATCAATAATAGACGTGAGGGTTTGTTTCTGGGATCTCAGTTCTATACCATAGTCTGTCTATATGTCTAACCTATGCTGGTATCCCACTGTTTTGATTACTGTAAAAATCAGAAAGTGTGTGTCTTCCAATTCGGTTCTTTTTCAAGATTTTTTTGGCAATTTTTGGTCTCTTGAGATTCCATATGAATATTAGGATGGATTCTTTAAGATTTCCTAGATAGAAGGTCATCTGTAAGTAGAGTTTCACCTCCTCCTTTCTCATCTGGATGTGTTTTTTTTTCTTGCCTAATGGCTATGGCTAGATCTTCTAGTATTATGCTAAATTGAAGTCTCTGATCTTGAAAAGAAGTGATGAAAGGCCTGTATCACTCTCCCTCCGGAGAAACCCTAACTGCCCCTTCTATCATCGCCCAACCCAGCAGGAAGCAGTTAGATCGAGTCTTCGCCCCTTTTCCCTAACAGCAGTTGGGGTTTCTACTCGGAGAGGGAGATTTGATGCAGGACATCTGGCACCCTAGCCAGCTCAGCGGAGCCGAGGTGTAATTCAGTCCCTGGTGTGCCACGTTACTGGGATAATTTTGGCTTCTCTTTGAGACGAGTTCTAACCCTAAAACTTAGTAGGATGAACATTTAGCTGTGTTATATTGTCTGGAGGAGTGCATTTCATTTATTTGTTTATTTAATTATTTATTTAGACAGAATCTCACTTTGTCGCCCTTGTTAGAGTGCTGTGGTGTCACAGCAACCTCAAACTCTTGAGCTTAAGTGATTCTCTTGCCTCTGCCTCCCAAGTAGCTGGGACTACAGACTCCCACCACAACGCCTGGCTATTTTTTTGTTGCAATTGTCGTTGTCGTTTGGCTGGCCCGGGCTGGGTTCAAACCCTCCAGCCTTGGTGTATGTGGATGGCGCCCTACCCACTGAGCTACAGGTGCCGCCCTATTCATTTATTTTTTTGAGACAGAGTCTCAATGAATGAATCATTAGTTAATTAGCAACCTCCTCCTCAACCCCCATCAAACCAAAAAACCTCTGCAAGGAAGTTGATAGTTTTGTTACTAAGTACACTTAGCTGTTGATTACTATAAAATTAATGTGAAAACAGTATATAAAATGAAGTGAGGAAACAAAATTATCTTATCACAAGCATTCTGTTTTTATTTTTTTTACTGCTTAATTTTTATTCAAATATAATTATGATGGGGAAATGTGCAAGTGAAAGTGTACAGCCCAGCATGTTTACACCCTGACAAACAAGAACCCAGAAGGCCCTTTGTTGTCCTCTCCAGATGCAAAACCCCTTCTCTCCCAGACTAACCACAGTTTGGACTTTTGATGGTATAGATTAATTTCATCTACATGCATTTTGTATTGGAATCTAATGAGATGTACTTTTGTGTGTGCGTATCATTAGATTCCAATACGAAATACATGTAGGCAAGTGTGAGAGATCGATCCATGAATTGCATGTCATTGCAGACGGTTCATTCTCATTGCTAATGAGTGAATTTGTCTCCATTAAAACAATAGTGCTATTAAAATCAATGCTATTATGAACATTCCAATGATATTTTTTATAAACACATGTCCCATTTCTGTTGTGCATGTATTTAGGAATGAAGTTTTGGGGTCATAGATTGTGCTTGTTTACATGTTTGTTAGAACAGGTCAGTTTCCAGAACTGGTGGCCAGTTTACTCCCATCAGTAGTATATGAGAGCTCCTAGTACTTGGTATTTTCCCTCTTTTATTTTAGCTAGTATGGTTCCCTCTTACCTAAAACATTGTAATGATTAAATTTCCTAGATTGATAAATATATGTAATCTCAAGTTTCCAGGTTAACAACTCTAAGAAGATAACTATCAAAAGAAATCTCTGTTGATAAGAGGGAAGATAGAGTTCTTCTCAACAGCATTACAGTAAACTAACTTTCATGAAAATAGAACATGAAATAATTAAAATTTCAATTAAAGGGGATGATAGCTGGCTTATGTTTATTCTTTGGTCTTCTTTATCTTTTTAAATCATTAGAAATGCCTAATTTATGGTTCATACTCATTTAAAAAATACTTTTTAATGCAAAACAATCTTTTTTCCATTGTGTCCGGTGTCTTTGGCTTTTTTTCCCTGAATATGACCAAGGTCTCACATTAGAAAACAGTCCTTTCAAAGTAGTCTCATGCAATATAATCCTCTACCACAATTCTATATAGAAAAAACCTGTGGTTTTATTATCTTAGCACATGCTTCAAAAAAGAAGCCCATCTGTATACAAGTTCCCTTTTTCCATCTCAAAATATAAAGTATCTCTCAAAATACTAAGTTTCTAGAGAGCATGTGATTTTTGGAGAAATAAAGTTTTCAACTGTTTTTGGTATGGGAGCTATGGCTTATAAAGTCAATAGTAACATTCTTGTGAATTGGTGAAATAAATTGTGAATAAATAAGATAAAATTAAAATTAACAGAAATTATAGAAGACAGTAAGATCTGGCTCAGTATCCTAAGTTATATGATGATACGAGGGAAGCAAGCGAATACTCTTGGTAATACTGTTACGAATACTCTTGGTAAGTTTTTGTTTGTTTTCACTTTAAGAAAGAACAGAACACCATGTTTTAGTCAGCTTAGTCTGCTGTAACAGAATACCATAGACTGGATGGTTTAAACAGCAGAAATCTGGTTCTCCCAGTTTTGGAGGCTGGGAAGTCAAGGTGCTGGTTAGGTAGTTTAATGCCCAGGCCTCTTGTCTAGTGTCTAGTAGGCCGCAGCTGTCTCACTGTGTTCGCATATGTCAATGAGGGAAGAGAGCTCTCTCTGTCTTCCTCATCTCATAAAGCCACCAGTTCTATCAGATAGGACCACCTATGTGACCTCATTTAACTTTAATCAGCTCCTAAAATCCCTATCTCCTAAATACAGTCATGTTGGGGATTAGAGCTTCAATATACAATTTTTTTTTGTACCAGGATGGAGGGGATAGGGTCACAAGTTCATAGCACACCTTAATTTTCAATGTTTTTGATGTTTGACATTCAACAATTCTTTACTAAATAGGTTAATTTTGCTATTTTTTCATTTCCCTGTACATTCACAATTGAGAGTATGTCAGTTTTTAATGATTTGGCAAAGTTTCAAAGGTCAGAGAATAATAGTAATTTTTTCTATTAATTTTTAAATTTACAATATTTGATGTGATGGGTACAATGAACCCTATCTGGCTGATGGGGACACTTACAACTTTGACTCAGACTGTACAAAAGCAATTCAGATAACCAAAATATATTTACCCCATAATATTCTGAACTAAAAAAAAATAAGTCATGTACTATTTTATAACACACAGGTATAGAATACATTTGAGAAGATGAGAAATTAAAATATTGACTATGTCTTAGATGTTGAATTGAAGTTAATTTACTTAGGTTTGACAGGTATTTATGGATTAAATGTCATGATGCATGCAAATTACTTTCAAATGGTTCATCAACAAAAATACACATATATGATGTCTATGTATGTATATGTACACATGCAGAAGAGGGAAAAATGAATGTGATAAAAAGGTTAAAATGCTGTAGATTCAGGTGAAGAAGATATAATTTCCATTGCATTATTTTTTCAACTTTCTATAGGTTTTTAATTTTTCAAAATAAAAAGGTAAAATGAAAAACAGAAACAAAAAAAGATCACAACGTCTGATGTCAACTTGTGTGGTCATTTTTACAGTCTCACATTACCTAGCAAAGGAGGACTGCTGTGCGGAGTGCTGGTGGCACTGCAGCCTGGTGAGCATTCTCAGACACATATAGTAGGAGTAGAAATTTGTAAATAAAATTCTTCATTTTGCATAAGTTGACTGAATATAAAAAGGAACCTAGAAATGTTTACCATCTCTGGTCTTATAACTTTACTGCTTGGATTGTATCACCTGGAAATAGGATGCAGTCAGAGATTTATATACCAGAACATTAATTTTTAATGTCAGGGGTTGCTAAAGAGGTAAAGGGGTATTAGATAAAAATTAATAAAAGTAATTCTAGGGGATTTTATTAAATACAAAGATTATAAATTCAAACCAAGTTCAAATTGTCTCCCCCATAATTACGTAATTTTAAAAACTTGAACAATACTGTTTCTGAGTTCTGACTCTTAGAACTAGCTAACAAGTTTCTTGACCATGTACAAATCAAATAAGAGTAAAACCCAAATTCTGAAACCTCTTTTCGCATCAGAGGTTTGTTTTTTATTCTTCTGCTTGGAAAACCCATATCCTCAAAGGGTGATCCCTTTTATACTTCTGAGTCTCAGCTAAACTGCCTTCTTTTTCTAAAAGGTTCTGTGGGTTTCCTCTTCTCAACTCTACTCACCCTATATCATTTTGCTCAATTTAATTCCTAATCTTGTTCTTTCTTAGGCTAGATTGACCAAAAATCAGAGTACGAATCAAAGGTTTGAGGGTAGGAAGCTTGTTGGAGAAATGATCTCGGAACAGTAAAAATGGATAGAGTTAGTGGACAAGGAAGAAAAGTCAAAAGAAAGATGAATTGTAGAGTTGGCCACTACTAAGGGACATCAGTGCTAGATCCTTTGAAATATATTTCTGAGCTATCCGTCCTAAGGATGGAGACATGTTTATTCATCATTCCCAGCCCCCATGGTCAGAAATAGCCTCCCAGAGATTTTCAGGATTAAGTAGCTTTTTTGCAGGGCCCCCATGCCTTAGTGTCTAGATAGTTTGGGGTCAGGAAGCAAGATGTACATGAAGCAGGACAAAATTTCACATTAAAGGAAGTCTTGGGTATATTTCAGGACATAGAAATTATAAAGTATAGAATGTTAGAAACTAATCCCAATCTTAGAAAGGAATGAGACACTGAGTTTATACCAGCACAAAGCTGATCAAAATTTGGAAGGAACCATTATTAAGTTCATGGCTAGGGTAAGAGATGTGGAACAAAGAGGTTAAATAAAGTACAAGAGGCATCTGATACACTAGCAGAGATTCTGTACGTATAGGGTTATATATTGTCTATGTTTAGATCTGATGAGCCATGACTATCAAGGGTGACTTGATGGGCAGAACCTCACATTCCTGTATTATGCATGTGGTTCTGTAAGGGCCTAAAGACATTCCAGTTCTAATAGTACCCCCTGGCTTTCAGCAAAGGCAAAAATCCTTCATGGTAGAGAGTATCCTAATGTAGCCCCTTAGATTCCCAATTCATGAAGGTCAACAAAAGGAGCTCACAAATCACCCAGGTTAGAATTAGCAAAAGCAAGCAAACATTTTAATAATTAGATACCAAGTTATTTGAAATAGGAATATCACAGGCAGAATATAAAATTACTTTATAAAATATTTAAATAAAAGGTGGAATAAAAATGAGCAATAAGAAAGTTATTAAAAGTAACCAGATATTTAACAAGTAAAAGTCTGTTTATTTCAGAAAATATGGCCAGTTCTTTGATGGTAGAACTGTGCTAGAAAACACAAATATATGGCTTACACATATAAGTGAATATGGAAAAATGTAAATGAATTAAAAAATTATTAGGGACCTGCTAAATGCAGAATACAAATGTTTTCATACAATAAATGAGAAAATCCCATGAAGGTTATGTCGAACAGTGGGATGAAAATATTTCAGATTGTATATGAAGCCAGCACATTGTACTGCATGATTGCACTAATGTATACAGCTATGATTTAATAAAAAAAATAATAAAACAAACAAACAGAAAAAGACAAATTAAAATAAGTCTGATCTCAATAGGTAGACATAATTCTAAACATGTATGTCCTTCACAAAGTAGGCTCAAAACATATAAAACAAAGATTTCTAGAATTATAGAAAGGACAAAACAGACAAATCTAACATTGTAGTAGATTTATACATCTTAGTTAATTGTTAATGGAAAGGCCTGGCAGGTATACATCTCATTAGAAATTAAACTCATCCTTTGATATAAAATCAAAATAAGAGATAATTGTCTCATAAATATAAATGCAAAGATAGTAATCAAATGTTAGAAAAATGAAATTCAACAATCTATACAAAAAATTAGTGCATCAAAACCAAGCTGAGTTTATTCCAAGAATTCAGAAGTGAGTTCATATTAAAAGTATATCCATGTAATTGTCCACATATAATCATGTAATTAAAGATTAAAAGTACACGATTTCAACTGATGTCAGATAAGCAATGAATAAATTCCATATTTATTTGTGATAAAACTTTTAGCAAACTATAAATAAGGGGGAATTGAATTAGGACTCTGTAACCTATTAAAGAGTACCAAAATATCCTACAGTAAACATAATTCTTAATAGTAAAACATTAAAAAATAAGTACCTTTAAAACTATAAAGTAGATAAGGATGCCCATATTTACTACTACTCTACCACATTATACTGCAGGTCCTAGCCAGTACATCACAGAAAGAAAGAGAAAAAAAAGTATAAAAAATGAAAAGGAAGAAACGATATGATTGTCCATATAGAAAACTGAAAGGCATATATATATATATATATATATAAATTTCTTAATTCGTTTATATCTTATACACCCACACACACACAGTAAGAGTGAAAACTGAGCCCTGATCTTTAGCATAAGTCTTGTTTCCTGCTTGAGAGACCTGGAGAATCATAAGAACGGCATGTGAGTTGTGTGCGTGCAGGAGATCAGAAAACTGGCCTCCAAGGGAGAATGTGTGTGCAAGGTGTGGCAATACCAGGCCTAATAGTTATGGTAAAGATTCTCTAGATTCCAAAGGTCTCTTCACACTAGAGGCAGAGGCCTTGCTTAAGGTCTGAAATTTTGCAAAACAAATTGGAGACATTCTTTCCGACACTTTCAATCTCCCCCATTTTTAATGCTGATGTCTGAAAAGTAACTTTTAGCTACTTTTTCCTGCTTTGTGATAATAAATATGACCAGAGGTGAACTCAGGAGGGCTCCTCTTAGAGTTCCTCAGTCCCCTGGCACAGAGTCTGCATCAAGCCTCTTCATTCATCACTCCAAGACCCCCTCTTCTAGTGACCCCAAACCCCTTCATATATATATGTCAAAATAATAAAAGACCTTAGAAAGGTGTATGGTTGGATACCATCAATCAAAATTGGTATTTATATACACCAACCAAAGATTTATAAAACATAATTTTGAAAACATAGTATTAGCAACAAAGTACATATAGTACTTAGTAATAAATTCAATAATTAATGCATAAATACTTATGTAGAAAAAATTATAGCACTTTATTACTTTATTTAAAAATGTAAAAAAACTAAATGATTTTTGTGGCTACATAGGCTTGGCTTGATATTGTAAAAAATGTTACTCTTTCACATTGATTTATAGATTAGATGAAATTCCAATCAAAATACCAACAGATATTTAAGAGACAATTTTTAAGCTGATTTAAAATTTTAATGGACAATGAAATGCCCAAGAATAACCAAGAGGATCCTGAAGGAAAGAAAAGAAGGGAGAAGGTGAAAGGTCTAGCTTTACTAGATAAGAACAGTTATAGTAAAATTGTAATCAGCACAGTGTCGGTCCCACCCCAAGGGCAGCATCCACTGAGACCTGTGGAAACTGGCGGTGACTGACTGAAGAAATATAGAGTTAGAAGTGATGGTAAATAAAGACAAGAGACATAGAGTAGAATTAAAAGTGGGACCTCATTTCTGGTTGTGGGATTCCGGCAATGGCCCAGAGTATTTGCTCCACTCTGATTTTATTGAAGTCTATTTGCCTGGAGAGGAAGATGAGGGAGGGAACAAAGATGTCAGCAGTTTCTCAGATTGTTCATATCAGCTCCTATTGCTATTATTATTAACCTTAAGGATAGCCTTCAAAAATCTTAACTCTGAGCCTCCTGCTCGAGGTCACACACACAGATTTCTAGGGAGGTGTTAAGCTCTGCTAGTTTTCTGTGGAGTAAAAGCCACCAGTGTTAGTCTCCTCTGAGGGATCGGTGGGAGGGAGGCATTTTCCTCCCATCCCACCACAGAAGATTTTCCTCTGTGATAAAGGATATAGGCTCATTTGCCCATATCTCAGAGCTTGAGCTACTCCCTTGGTCTCTGCCCAGGCAAATGCAAACGTCCACAATGGGTATCTGCTTTGCCTGTTTAATGGGCAGGGAATGCCCTAGAAGATGTATCTTTTCTAAGACATTGTCATAGCCTCTTCTATGACCATTACTCTCCTCAGAGTGCTCACAGACCCAGTAGGGTATTTGTGAGCTGTAACACCAACAGGCTAGAACTTCAGAAAATGCAAGAAGCTTGCTAGCAATGGCTAGCTTAAATGTAAACCAGCTGACCTTTCTTTGTTCCAACTCACTCAGCTTGTTTTTTAGTTTTCCTCTTTTCCTGGGGGATGGTGGTACTTTCCTTTGCCAAGAATGGGGTCTTCAGTCCCCATTCTCCCAGCAGCACAGAATAGTATGATAGGCTAATTTCCTACAGGAAACCCACATTTATATGGCACTTGGATAAATGGTGGAAACTTTTAAAATTAATGAAGGAAAAATGGACATTTCAATAGACAGTTCTGCAAAAATTCATTATCCAAATAGAAAAAAATCCCCTCAAAAACAGTAAAAATGAGATTCCTACCTCACACTTATAAACAAAATCAGTATTTGATAAATTAAAAACTAAAATGTGAAGGCCAAGACTGAACATTTTAGAAGGCAATACACAAAATATCTTCATAGCTTTAAGATTTAAAAAAATTTATATAATGCAAAAATTATTAATCAGTATATTAACAATTGTGGCTGCTGTAATTATTACAAGCTGGGTGGCTTATACCATGGGAATTTCTTCTCTCACAGTTCAAGAGCTACAAATCTGAGGTTACAGTGTTGGTGGGTCCACACTTCTTCTGAATACTCTAGGGAAGACTTGTTCTCCTTTTCCAATTTCTGGTGTTTGCTAGAAATCCTTGGCCATTCCTTGGCTTGTTGCTACACTGTTGCTATGCTGCTCCTGGGTATAAAATAGTGAGGGGACAGCTAAAAGGATGAACTCTTACACTCAATTATATTCAACGAGATACTGGGAGGCTTGGAGAGGGAAGCCACTTGACATGCCAAGTTGTATCGTGGAAGTGCTGCCCTGAACAGAAACCTCAAGGGTCTTTTATTGAGGAAAAGTCCCTACATGCAAGACATAAGGAACATACTAAGTTAATTATAGCTAGAAAGAAACAAAGAAGTTTTGCAACTTCAGTGAATTGAGGGAACAATGGAATGAAAGACAAAAGAGATTATCATAAGATTATGAAGTAAAAAAAGAAATGGTTACAATGCCTCAGGAGGATAAACTTTAACTTCCCTATTCTATCTGCTAACCTATACCTTAATCCTTAAGTAATTTCAACCTTTGAGCCTTTTCCAGAAAGTGACTCATTGATCTATATCTAAACTGCTGAACACTCCTGATCCCCTGGTAGTGTCCCCCAGGTACTGTGTTCAGTATAGGGAGTGGGAGGAGGAACCAGGCTGTTGCCAGCAGATCCTCAGGGATGTCAGCCTGCACTAAACTCTAACCCACACTGCACCATTCCAATGTCTGCCTGCTTTATCATGTGGCCTTCTTCTCTGTGTCTCCTCTATCTCTGTGTCCAACTTTTCCCCTTTTTGTAAGTACATCAGTGTTTAATTGAATTTGGAGTCCACCCCAGTCCACTGTTAAGTCCACTTAGCTTAACTTGATTAGGTCTGCAAAGTCCCTATTTCCAAATAAGGCAACATTAACAGGTTCTGGGTGCATATGAATTTTGAGGAAATGCTATTCAAAGTAGCATAACAAGCTGGAACATATTCTTCTTAGCAAAGTATCTCAAGAGTGGAAGAAAAAGTATTCAATGTACTCAGACCTACTATGAAACTAATTTATAGCTTTCATATGAAGGCTATAACCCAACTATAGCACAAGAATATGGGGAAAAGGGCAAGGGAGGGGGAGGGGAGGGGGCAGGTTGAGGTGAAGGAAGGGTAATTGGTGGGGCCACACCTATGGTGCATCTTAGAAGGGTACAGGAGAACCTTACTAAATGCAGAATACAAATGTCTTCATACAATAACTAAGAAAATGCCATGAAGGCTATGTTAATCAGTTTGATGAAAATAGTTCAGATTGTATATGAAACCAGCACATTGTACCCCTTGATTGCACTAATGT
>CAUYRH010145440.1:0-29840 GCA_963574655.1 Perodicticus potto
AGGTTGGGCTTTGGGGGGGCAGAGTTAATACTTTTCATGAAATATCTTATCTTATAACAGCAAAATTGCTTTCTCTTTTGTTTTGTGATTATTTTTGAGGTGAAATTTAAGTTTTTGTGTGAGTAGTACTATTATACCTATCTCTAGTGTCTCACTTGTACTGTATCACATCATACCTTTGTTTAATTCTTAATAAACTGTTCCCTTGCTTAAAAAAAAAGAAATTAAAAGGTGAAAAATTATTAAAAGTATTACAAAGTATTACACAAACAACTGCCTCTTTCAAGGAGAACCATAGCTGATTTGACAGCATGTATCAGCTTTCAACTTACTTACTTCATTTGAGGATTTTTTTCTTTTCAATGAAGAGTTACTTGCCTTGGATATCCTTGCAAAAAGAATATGAGAAAGAGATACCTTCAACAACTTTCAAGGTAAATGTCATGAAGTTGGACTAAATTTGGTAAGTTTAGTGAGTGTGTGTCCGGATGGAGCACCTTCTATGAGAGGAAAACATGAAGAATTTATTTCACAGACAAAAAAAATTAACAGATTTAGTTGTTCTCATTTATTTTCATTGCATCATGAATCAGCAAAATCTCTGTGCTAAAGTTATCAATGCTATTTTAAGTTATACCTTGCAAAAAGTTATAAGTATTGTCACCTATGTTTGTGAAAATGCAACATAGCATCCTCAGTTTCATAACATGACAAATTTGGACAATGAGGTATTTGATGTGGATTTTCCATATTATTCTAAAACGTGTTGGCTGTCGCAGGGACAGGTGTTAGCCAAAATTTTGCTACTGGGTACAAGTCAAATCTATCAAGTGTAGAACATAAATGTCTTAACACAATAATCAAGTAAATGAGGCAAAAGCTATATTAATTAGTTTGATGTAAGCATGTCAAATTGTATAAAAAAGTCAACACATTTGACCCCTCTTTTGCATAAATGTATTCATGATCTATGTGTATATGACTTAATACAAAAAAAAATTACCACTGTAAGAACAGATACATTTTGTAAAGAACCAAATTAGCAATGAGAATTATTGAAAGACTATTTTTATAGGAATGGAGCATTCTGTGTGATAATCAAATCCAAACAACTTGAATTTGTCTTTTGAAAGGCAAAACCACAGGTATATATGATATGTGCCAAAAATAAAAAACAAACAAAAAAAGAAACATTTTTTAAAAGCTATCTTTTTTTGATACACTACTTCTTCAAAAGGAAACTTGGATGAACATCTTCCCCAGTTAGCAAAGGTCATTGATGGCCAGGTTGATACATGTGAATCATTTGAAGAATATACAACTATTATAGACCTAGTAATTGGAGAATACAATGAAAGGTTCACTGATTTTGAGAACCGTGACGTAACATTTAAATTAGCTTTTCAGCCTCACCTAGTTGCTGTCAGCAAGAAATCTGAAGAACTACAGATGGAATTGATTGATCTCTCAGCAGATAACATTATAAAGTCATTGTCTGCTTCCAAAAAAAAAAAAATCCTATTGAAATAGGGAAAAATGCAGTGGAATACCCATATCCTTGGCAACATTTCCTAAAAATGTTTTCCTGCTTTTCAACTCTGTTGCTGTGAATCTACATTCTCCCACCTAACCCAAATGAAGACACCCTTAGGGTCACAAATGACTGATATCCAACCAGACGATCAACTGAAACTGCAGACCTCCATGCTGCAACCAAATAATTACCAATAAAAAGTAGACACAACAAAATCATTAAAGGTTAGTTAACTTTAAAATTAACAGATAGTTTTTATTTTTTGAAATTAAGTACATAGTAGTTAGATTTTTATAAAATATTATACATTTTTAAGCATACCTAACTAAAGTTTCTTGAATGTGGTCTTATTTTATTATTGCTAAATTAATACTGTCTTCCAATAGGCAAAATTTCCCCACTCCTGACCTATACCATCACTTTCAGTGTGACAATTTTCCTTTCACCATTCCACCACTAAAGTCACAGTAAACTCCCCACCTGAGCATAAACTCTGTGAAGGCAGAGGCCTTTACTGCCTTCTTCGTGTTTGTAAATAATATTTTGAATGTTACTTGCTTTAATGTCTATCTGTTTAATAAGTGAATAAGCTAAAAAAGAAAATCAAACTATTTTTTTCCAGAATTTTTGAATGTACATGTGTCGGAATGAGAGAGAGAGAAAGAGAGAAGATAAATGAGCATATACTGGTACTTTATGTTTAATATTAAAAGCTATTTTACCTCTGAGAAATCTGGGTTTTTCCGTAACAATTCTTCAGTTGGTAAATTGGAATGATAAACTCTTATATAATTTGTTAATTTTATAGTTTTGTCTTCCTAGAGTTCTCATCAAAATGTTTCTTGGACATCTGTTGTGTGCCTGCAGGATTCTAGGATGGGCTGGGAATATAAAGAGGAAAAGCTTGCATGTTTATCTCATTATTTTCAGAGTATGATGAATAAATATCATCTTAAACTGATGGCTTCAACCAGCAGTAATATTTTAAGTTATCACCATTATTAGATTCATTTTTTTCCTACTACAACAGTTTAATTTTCTTTTTCGGGAATTTTAATAACTGACAGAATAATAATATAGATGAAATGTTGGCATTATGGTCTCATCTTCACCCTTTCTTTTATTAATACTATTACCAGCCATTCAGTATTACTGTGGAGATAAACTTAGATATAGACAACGTACCTCCTTTCTGTATGTAAACTCAATCGATACAATGAATAAAATGAGCGCAGTTAGGGGAAAAACAGACACTATTTATTATGTTTATGACTATAAGGCAGCAGAAATTGCTAAAAAAAGCAACATAGATATATTTTTAGAATCAAGTTCCCTAGATTAAGTAAGGATTAAAACTCTTAAGAGCGTCTATCTACTGGTATGTTGGTCTGAATGGAGAAAATAGATGCACAGATCATAAATTAAAGGCTGGAAACAGCTTGTGAACTATTGCCAGCAACAGCTAATTTGCAACAATGGGCTCTTCATGAGAATGACAGTTTCAGCCGGCATGGGAAGGCGAGAAGAGTCATTTGAGAGGATGGAGACCATGGCGTCTGCCAATTGATGTTGGCAGGGGATTGTCAACATGCTGAGTACCAGGACTCATCAGCATATTCAATGTTATAAGCACAGACATCTTCTTTGAAAACAGAAGCCATGAGAGGGCAATGTGGCTGCAGAGTGCCGAGAATAGCATTTCAGGCAGGTGGATAATAAGAGAACTTATAAAATTTGTGGTAAGTGGGAAATGGGAATAGAAAGGAACCAGAAACAAGGAGGAAAAGGTGAAAGACTAGAAAGAAGCAAACTAACAAAGAATGTGAGTATGTATCTTAAATAATATTTTTCTCATTACAAAAGTAATGTGTTCAATGAAAAAGAAAAAATACAAATACTGTCATGCTCTGCATAATGACATTTTGTTTAACAACGAACTACATCTACTTTGATGGTTCCATAGTAAAATTAAAAATTTAAAAAAATAGAAATTTTTTATACAGTAAGAATACAAAGAAAGAAAATATTTTGTACTATTTTGCAATGTGTTGTGTTTTAAGCTACGTATTATTAGAAAAGAATCAGAAGTTTAAAAAACTTTTAATAAAAAGCTTATAAAAATATAAAAATGATGATAAATTAGGGTTAATTTATTATTTCAAACAATATTTTTATGAAGTTAGTATAGACTAAGTGTACCATGTTCCTGAGGTCTTCCAGGGTGTACAGTAAGGTCCAGGGCCTTCATTCTCTCACTATTCCCTCAAGGACTTCTCCAGAACAACTTCCAGTCCTGCGAGCTCTATCCATAGTAAATGCCCTGTATGGATGTACCATTTTGTTTTTATATTTAATACTATGTTTTTACCATATCCGTTCTATGTTTAGATATACTCACATATACCAATACTTCCCATTGTGCTATAATTACCTGTAATATCCAGCACAGCCACCTGCGGTAGCCTAGGACCAATAAGCTAAGCACACAGCCTAGGTGTGCAGTTGGTTAAACCCTCTAGGGTTGGGTGTGCGCACTCTGTGATGTTTGTGCAACAACAAGATCACCTAAAGGCGGATTTTTCAGAATACATCTCTAAGAGATGCATGACATAATGGTACAAAATGCAGAAAATCACAAAAGCAATGAAAGTAATTCTATCCCCATCACCCCAAGTAGTACTGTTAAAACTCTATTGGAAGATTTTTTCAGATACTTTATCTCAAGAATTTAAAATAATTTTAAAAAGAGGAGTTAGTAAGACTTATCTTGCTCTAATCACGTAATGAAAATAATATTTACTTGTCTTATATTTGAAAAAGTGAATTTATAAATTACAGTTATTGAAACAAGCTACCAAAAATGTTATAAAACCTTGTATTGATTTATAATGTTTTCTCTGTAATAGCAAATAGATATTGTCAAGAATAGTTAGTAATGTAACTATGTACTATTACCTTAAACTCTTCCACTGCTTAAAAATCCCTTTAAACAGGTATGATATGTCACAAAAAAACCTTTCAGTGTTTCATTAAACAGCCTTACTGAATCTTATGTTATGTTATATAGATACTTTTTTTTGGGTTTTGGACAGACCGTGGACACGTCTACAGTCCTTGTGCAGGCATCAAAGTTCTTGAGTTTATCCATGATGGCTAACACCTAAGCCAGCACTCACAAGGGTTCCTACAGTGCCTTCTCCACCTATGACTTCTGGCTTCATTTCAGGCAATGTAAATTATTGTATGTCATACATTAAGTAACATGTTTAATTAGTTTATAATATTTGGTGCCATATGTATATTGTATTTTTTTTATTTCAGAGGATTAGAAGCATATGTATTTTGTTTATAGGAAGGTGGAAGGTAGCTCAGTCTACCAACATGATGAAACTGGAATTGCCCCCTTCCACTTCTTTCTTCATTTTTCACTTTATTTTCCTTTTTGAAAGTGTGTGGAAAAAAATTATTTGTTTAAACTTATTAAACATAATAAAAATCTGCCATTCATATGGCTGACTTTTTTGTATCTACTTTGAGTTCCTTTGATTTTATTAATATTGTTTTAATAATTTTCAAACCCTTGAAGAGTTATCCTTACATGCAAGTGTTTTCACAATAATGTTTTTGAAAAACATATTATTCCATTTGAACAACATAATATTTCAATTATAGAAACACTGACATTATAGTCTAATTATTTGATCATTATATGAGCACTTAGTAAATCGCTATATGAAACCTAATGAGAACACTTGTTTTTGTCAAGTTCTCAAGAAACACACCTTTTAGCAATTAGATTTTATTCGATTTCTTAGGAAATGAACCATTATTTACAACTACTTAGAATCTTTTAAAAAATGTTACATCAAGGGGTGGTGCCTGTGGCTCAAGGAGTAGGGCATTGGATGCCTATACCTGGGGGTGGTGGGTTCAAGCCCAGCCCCAGCCAAAACTGCAAAAAAAAAAAAAAAAAATTTACATCAGGAACACTCTTATGGGGGAAATTATTGTATCATTAAGTGTAAGGACAAAACATTTAGTTTCTGTTCCTTAATTATATTAGTTCAATGTGCTAATTACACTAATATTAGTAGCCCATGTCAAAATAGATGTAATGCAAAACAATGTTAAGTCTTACTGAAACTAAATGGTAATGATACAAGGCCTTCCTCACAGAGATAATTATCCATTTAATAACAGTATGAAAATGATATAATTTAGGTATCTTTTTATTGCCATTAATAATTGATTTGTTTAAGTCATATTTGATGTTAAAAAGAAACTTGCTAATTTGAATGGTTTATAAAATATCTAGCATAGATTTTATGTTTTGAATCCTGTAACAAATTATAAAATTGGACCATATGTAAACTGTTTTAAAAAATTCTCAATTAAGACTATAGTCAGAAAGAGTATGATAAAATATAAGGGAAGAATACATTGCAAATCAGCATAGATGAACTACAAAGCATGAGGTAGAGGAAAAATATCACAGTGATTTCACCCATATTCTTAATACTAATTTGAAAGTAGTAGGTGAACAACTACAGGCCCACATGAGAGGAAAAACACAATTAAATTCAAGTAGAGGGGAGGAAGTGAGTGTGAGGGTGTGTAGTAAGCCCCCATCTAACAGATACAATGTAGGAGTATATGGATGAAGGAATCAGATACAACTTGGGATTTTCCTAACAAATGCAAATAGTGTAATTGTATGTACCCTTATATTAATCTGAAATCTGATTTATATTAATCTGAAACTAAAAAAACTTATTTGAATATGACATAAAATTTTAAAGAGATAATTTCAAATATAGCACATATCACAAAGGAAATATTCTATAATCAATCAAAACGTTGATCTAGCATCAACTAATTTCAGAGAAATATAGCATGTGTAAATCTCTTTATAAAGACCATGATCCTTATAAATTATCACAATTATGACACCATTATTTTTTCATTATAGTTATCATATTCACTAACATTGCCACTAATAGAGGAATAGAAATATAGAGTTTAAAAAAAATTCACCCATTTCCTTGTTCCACTTACTTATTGAATATAAGGTATTGGATTACATCCCAAAATCCTTTGCATTGTTTACTTTATGAATACCTGCAATAATAACGTCTGCTTGGTAAACTCATACTGATACAGGTCAAGTGGCATCCCAGCCAGCTCGTGGAGCTGGGGGGCGCAGACTGGCTGCCTGGGCCTTGGCGATGTTGGTGCGGGGGCAGCAAGCAGCAGAACCAGAGGGCTGGAGAGTGGGCAAGGGGGCCCCATTTCCTAGGCCTGGGAATGAAAAGGATTGTAGCCATTCATTTGCGACCCAGACACGACCCAGACATGTCCCAGACATGCTAAAATGTAACTACCAAGCTCAGTAACTACCAAGCCCCACTAAATGTAACTACCAAGGGTCCCATGCAACAAACAGCCTAGAGACAGACAGACAGAGAGACAGACAGAGAGAGATGGCTTTTCTCTCCCAACTTGGGTTTTTCTCTCTCTGCCAGGAGCTCTGGTGCTTTTGTATTCTTTTCTGTAAATAAATCCTGTCTTACCACTGATCTGTGGTCCGCCGATTCATTCTTTGAATCACCAAGACCAAGAACCTGCCAAAGAGTGAAATTCTGGTATCAATACCATTTAAGAATCAATTTTCAATTTCATTATAAAACCCTTTGAAAACATATTATATATTCTAACTTTAAAAAGTAGGAATAGTTTTCCCTTAGTGTGTATAGAATGAATTTTTATGCTGGAATTGCAGGGGATAAAATTCTTTCATTTGACAGGATATTATGGATCTAAAATGTAACAATTCTTTTTCCTATTTAAACACTTACCATGTGCGTTTTTGTCTGATTATAAATATAAAGCAAGCTCATTTGGCATATGCATTGTTTCATCACTAAATATAAAGTCATTATTTGGACAAAGTTATGTTGCTTGCTTCATTAGCAGCAGCAATTTTTTTTTTTAATCTTTGCTTATTTGACTGATTTGTCTCCCAGCTGGAGTATTCATTATGCACATTTTTTAGAAAATGTTCATGAGTGGCATAATCCCTTAGTCTTTGCATATATAAAAACTGATTTCTGTTGGCTTGTCTGTGATGTGCAATATTCATGTATATGCAGTCACTGAAAGAAAAAATGCTAACAATGATGAGAAATAGAGGAAGATTACTTCTGTTTACTTCCAATCTTAGCTGTTTTTGGCTGGATTGTTACTGCTTCCATACCTGTCTTTCATTATAAAAATCTCTCTAGGGTTATGCTGATTGTATATGGCTATTTAAATTCAAATTAACTAGATTTAACTAAATTTAAGAATTTATCTAAATTCTTAAGTTCACTAAGAATTTACTTCATCAGTTAAATTGGTCACATTTTAATTGCCCAACAGTCACACGTGGTCATATGTTACCATATTGGGTTGTGCAGATGCAGAATATACCTAATAACAGAAAGAAGGATCCATTGGACATCATTGTTCTCAAATGTCTTGCTTTAACCGAAGATCTTTTACAAATTGTGAACTTGATGCAAGGCAGTGAACTTTACGTTTACAAAGTTTAGGCCCTTAAACTTTCTTGAAACATCTAAAGTCTCTATAATGGAGTATATTTCTCTGAATTATGTGTGTACTAACTACCCAGTGATATTTTGTTCTTCAGTTGTTCTCTTCATCCATAATTTATTCATTCACCATTTATTTATTCCCCAAACGCTTACCTTTGGATACAGGGAACTAAGTAGGAAGATAAATTGCGAGGGTAGGTACTACTTTAAATCAATCTGAAAGTATAAGGGATAAATTCTAAGTTTATAACTTCTGAGAGGCCAAGCCCAGATACACAGAAATTATAAAATTTCACTTCTTTGCTTTACTATGCTCACTTATATGGTCTATAACATGTGGGGTTTGCTTCCAATTTGTTCCCAATTTGTTCCCAGTTTTTAAAAATTTCACTTATTGATGAAATATATGTTCAGGTGAAGTTCATTAAATTTAAATTTATGTATATAATATATGCCAAAATCAATGATAATATATTGTCCCTCCCTCAAAAAAAAGAAAGAGCACCTATTGTGATGTTTTGAGTGAAGAATGATTTTCAACACAATTTAAGAGGATCAAGATCTAAGAGCAAATGTATTTTCCAGAAGATGTAAAGTATCCATCTTTTTTAATGGCTGAATAGTATTCCATGATGTACATATACCACAGCTTTTTAATCCATTCCTGGGTTGGTGAGCATTTAGGCTTTTTCCACATTTTGGTGATTGTAAATTGAGCTGAGATAAATAGTCTAGTAGTGCAAAAAGATAAATAGTCTAGTGCAAATGTCCTTATGATGCAATAATCTTTTTTTTCTTCTGAGTAGATGCCTAGTAATGGGATTGCAGGATCAAATGGGAGGTCTAGTTTGAGTTCTTTGAGTATTCTCAACAATTCCTTCCAAAAATGTTGTATTAGTTTGCAGTCCCACTGGCAATGTAAAAGTGTTCCCTTCTCTCCACATCCACACCAGCATCTGCAGTTTTGAGACTTTGTGCTGTGGGCTATTCTCACTTGGGTTAGATGATATCTCGGTGTGGTTTTGATTTGCATTTCTCTAATGATTGGGGATAATGATCATTTATTCATATGTTTGTTAGCCATTCATCTATCTTCTTTAGAGAAGACTCTATTCATGTCTCTTGTTCAGTGATATATTGGGTTGCTGGGTCTTTTTTGTTGATTAATTTTAGTTCTCTTAGATCTTAGTTCTCAAGCTTTTGTCTGATGCATAATGTACAAATCTCTTTTCCCATTCTGAAGGTTGTTTATTTGCTTTGGTTGTTTTTTCCTCAACTGGACAGAAGCTTTTCAGTTTAATTAAGTCACATTTGTTCATTTTGTTGCCATTGCAATTGTCCCTAAGGTCTTCTTCATAAAATCTTTTCCCAGACCTGTATCTTCAAGTTTTTTCCCCACGCTTTATTTTCTTTGAGGATTTTTATTGTTTCATGCCTTAGATTTTAATCTTTTATCCACCTGGAATAAATTTTTTGTAAGTGGTGAGAGGTGAGGGTCCAGTTTCAGTCTTTTACATGTAGTTGTCCAGTTCTCCCAACACCATTTATTGAATAGAGATTCTTTTCCCCAGTGTATGTTCTTGTTTGGCTTATCAAAGATAAGTGGCTGTAAGATATTTTCTATTCAGTTCCAAATATCAATGTCTTCTATTTTTGTGCCAATACTATGCTGTTTTTATCAGTATGACCTTGTAGTATAGCCAAAGTCTGGTAGGGTGATACCCCCAGCTTTGTTTACTAAGAATTGCTTTGGCTACATTGGTTTTTGTCTGGTTCCATTCAAAACGAGAAATTACTTTCTCCAAATATTGAAAGTATGATAATGATATTTTACTGGGGATTTAATTGAATCTGTAGATTGCTTTGGGAAGTATAGACATTTTCACAATGTTGATTCTTCCCATCCATGAGCATGTTATGTTCTTCCATTGTTAATCTCTTCTGCTTTTCTTTTCTTACGGTTTTATCATTTACTTTGTAAAGGTCCTTCACCTCTTTTTTTATGTATATTCCTAGGTATTTCATTTTTTATTTGAAGCTATTATGAAGGGAATTATGTACTTAACTAGCTTCTCATCTTGGCTGTTCTTGTCATGTACAATTTGTGGAAATTGGTTTCATGTCCTGAGACACTGCTACATTTTTTGATCACTTCCAGGAGTCTTATGGTAGAGCCTTTGTGGTTCTCTAAGTGTAAGATCATATTGCTGGCAAAGAGCAAGAGTTTGCCCTCCTCTGCCCCCATTTGGATGCCCTTTATTTCCTTCTCTTGCCTGATTGTATTGGCTAGAACTTCCAGCACTATGTTGAGTAGTAGTGCTGATATAGGACAACCTTGTCTGGTTACAGTTCTAAGTGGAAAAGCTTTCAGTTTTACTGAATTCAGTATAACATTACCTGTGGGCTTGTGAAAGATAGCTTTGATCAGATTAAGACATGTGCCACCTGTGCCTATATTCTTAAGTGTTGTAATTAGAAAAGGATGCTAAATTCTATCAAATGCTTTTTCTGCATCTATTGAGAGGATCGTTTGGGTTTTGTTTTGTTTTGTTTTTTTACTTTTGTTGTTATGCTGAATTGCATTTGTGGACTTGCATATATTAAACCAGCATTGCAACTCTGGGATGAAACCTACTTGATCATGATGAATGATTTTTTTAATGGGTAATTGTAATGTATTGGCTAGGATTTTATTGAGAATTTTTGCATCTATAATTCATTAGTGAAATTGGTTCTTCCTTTTAGATGGATCTTTTCCTGGTTTTGGTATTAGTGTGATGTTTGCTTCATAGAACATGTTGGGAAAGATTCCTTCCTTCTCAATTTTTTGGAATAATTTCTGCTGTATGAGTGTAAGCTCTTCTTTGAAGGTTTCATAGAATTCTCGTTTTAATCCATCTGAACCAGGGTGGGTTTTTTTTTTGTTGTTGGGAGAATTTTTATTGTTTCTTCTATCTCATTTCTTAAAATTTGTCTATTCAAGAAATCTATTTCTTCTTACATCTAGGGAGAGGATGTGATTCCAGGTATTGATCCATTTCCTCCACATTGTCAAATTATTGGGCATAGAATTTCTTGCAGTACTCTGAGATGATCTCTTGTATTCTTATGGCATCTGTTGTTATTTCCCTGATGGAGGTTATTAGAGATTTTACCTTTCTATTTCTAGTTAATGTGGCAAAAGGTTTATTGATTTTATTTATTTTTTTAGAAAAACCAGCCTTTGGTTTTGTTAATTTTTGGAATGATTCTTTTGTTTTCAATTTCATTAATCTCTGATTTAATGTTGGTTATTTCTTTTCTTCTGCTGGGTTCATGATTAGATTTTTCTTCTTCCAATTTCAAAAAATGGTTCATGAGTTTGTTGATGTGCTCTCTTTTGGTTTTTCAAATGTAACCATCTAATGTGATAAATTTCCCTATTATGACTGCTTTTTGCTATATTGCACAGGTTTTGCTAACTTGTATCTTTATTGTTGTTATGTTTGAGGAAATTAACGATTTCCTTTTTTATCTCTTCCTGACCCCTATCATTCAGAATAAGGTTGTTTCATTTTCAAGTCTTTGTGTGAAGATGAAGGTTTTTGTTGGTGTTGAGTTCCACCTTTATTGCCTTGTGTTCGGAGAAGACGTGAGATATAATTTTGCTATGGTTTGATGTGTATCATGTGATGTGGTTGATTTTATCAGTATGGGCTGATAAGAAAAATGTATATTCTTTAGCTTTGGAATGGTGAGTTTTGTATGTCTATTAATCTCATTTGTTCTAGGGTCACATTTAACTCCTTTGTATCTTTGTTTAGTTTCTGTTTAGAGGATCTGTCCAGTTCTGTCAGAGGGGTGTTAAAGTCCCTGGCTATTATGGTGTTATGGAATACCATACTGCTGAGAACACTCAAAGTCTGTTTCATAAATCTGAGAGCATTTAAGCAGGATGCATAAATATATATTTAAGCAGGATGCATAAATATATAAAACTGAAATTTCTTCTTTCCATTTTTTAAGCCTAAGTCTTGATTTGTCCTTCAGGACTAAGTGTGTGGAGACAGCATATGGATGGCTTATCTTTTTTTTTTTTTTTTGACCCAATCGGACAGCCTATGCCTCTTCAGTGGTGAATTCAGTCCATTGACATTTATTGAGAGAATTGATAAATGTGTTGGAGTCCTATTCATCTTATTTTGTGAAAGTCTGTTGTGTAGTTTTATCCTTTGCACCATTGTGGAAGCTAAGTTTTGACCTTTAACTTCTATATGTTTACTGTGCAGGTGGTCCATTGTGGTGGTCAGTGTTTAGAATAGTCTAAGTATTTCCTGTAGATCTAGTCTTGTTGTGAATTTCCTTTATGCTTGTATATCCTTAAAATATCTGACTTCTCCATCCATTTTCAAGCTTATTTTAGCAGTATACAGACTTCTGGGCTGAAATATTATTTAAGAGTGTTGAAAGTGGATGAACATTCTCTTCTGGCTTGAAAAGTTTCAGTTGAAAAGTCTGCTATCATCCAAATGGCTCTGCCTCACTAGGTTAGTTGGAACTTACTCCTGGCTACTTACAGGATTTTTTCTTTCATCTTGACTTTGGACAGGTTCATTACAATGTGTCTTAGAGAGGCTCTGTTTGAATTGAGAAGACCCAGGGTTTGATATACATCTGAAAGGAGTGTGATGGAATCTTTAGAAAAATTTGGGAGGTTTTCGTTTATGATACCCTCTGGTAGGGCTTCCATTCCTTTGGGATTATCTTCTTCCTCTTCAGAAATCCCTATTATTATTATGTTTGAATACTTCATGGAGTCTTGTAGTTCTCAAGCACCTGTTCTGCTTTCTCTCTATTCTTTTCTGACTCTTTATCTGGTTAACTTGAAAATTTTATCCTCTAGCTCTGATGTTCTTTCTTCTCCATGGTCTGACCTATTTTTGATATTTCCTATTGCATCTTTACATTCCCTGATTGTCTCCTTTATTTTCTTAAGCTCTCATATATCTTTTCTATATTTTACATATCCCTTCTCCAACTTTTGGTTCTATCTTTCCACTTTCTCATCCATTCCTTTTATTGTCTTTATCATCCTTATTTCAAATTCCCTTTCTGTAAAATCCATTAATTATTTATAGGTGGACTCTTCTGCAGTGGTTGCCTCATGGTCCCTTTGGGGATTTGCTTCATTTTGGTTTTTCATGTTGCCTGAATTTTTCTATTGTTTCCTCCTCATGTGCTCTTTCTTACTATTCACCTCCTTATCCTCCTTTTTCCTTCCCAATTCCTCCTTTGCTTCAAATTACATTGTATCAGAGCTTAGGTCTTCTAGTGGTCTCAGCCTGAGAAAAGGGAAACTTCTTTATGACCAAAAACACAGGAGTCCTTGCTCTTGATGACAATATGTTGCAATATATCACTGGGACACCAGGTGGTGCTGAGGTTTTTTTAGAAGATGGAGAACACAGTCAGCAACCTCTATGGTCTTTATTCCCAACTTAGTTGTCTTTGGTAATCACCTGATTTTTTTCCTCAGCATGCAAACCCTGCCAGCTTGGATCTTAAAGCTCACAAGAATCCTTCTGGGGCATGTCTCACAGGGCCCCCTGACTCCATTTCCCACTGGGTGCGGGAGTCTCTCAATTTGTCCCAAGAGTGACGTTCTGATCCTGGCAGGTGGAGTTAAGACATCCTTTAGGCCCCTGCTAAGACCTTCTCATAACCTATCCACAATGGCAGCCCCCTGGCTGCCAAGACCTTCTCAGTATGTCTGCCTTGTCAGCCACCAAAGCAATGGCAAATGCATTCCAACCATTCTTCAAAACTGGTTGTTGTATACTGTTTAACTCTGCACACTCTTCCAAGCTTTCCACTCAATACGCAGGTTCCTCCAACAACCAAAAACTCCAGAAAGGCTTCCCCCTGTCCTAGACCTCTGTGGGGGACTGCCAATCCCAGTGGGTGATAATCATTTGCCTAATTCATCAGATTTCCACCACTCAGGATCATATGTTGTATCCAGCTCACCACCTCCTCACTGTGCTCCCTGAGCTATGACTCTGGATAAGGTCCCTGAACTGAGTATGGTTGGGTTCTCTCTTTTTCCCCACTGAATTCTAAAAGAGTTCAGCTGAATGATCCTTCTGGTCCACCCTCCTTGGAAAACTTGATTTTAACTGTACATAATAATCATAGTATAAAGATCCAAGTTTTGTAAAAAGGGAAAAATACCCTTGTTTTCAAGATACCCTTGTTTTCTTTTTTCCACAGCTGAATTCTAGAAGAGTTCAACAGAATGATCCTTCTGGTCCACCCTCTGTGGCAAACTTGATTTTAACTGTACATAATAATCACAGTATAAATATCCAAGTTTTGTAAAAAAGGAAAAATACCCTTGTTTTCAAGATAATAAATATTTCTAAAGATACTTCTAAAAAAGGGATATTTGGTGAATTCATTTTTCAGTTCCTGGAGTCTCTTGATGGAGTCTTTGGGATTTTCTAGATATGAGAACCTGCCATCAGCAAAAAGTGATAGTTTGACCTCCTCTTTTCTGATTTGGATATTTCTTATTTCTTTCTTTTACCTGATTGCTCCGACTATGAATTGCAGCACTAGGTAGAATAGAAGTGGTGACAGTGGGCACACTTGTCTTGTTCTTAGTGGGCATACTTTACTCATTCACTCTGATGTTGACTATGGGTTTGTCATTTATGGGTTTTATAATCTTGAGATAATTTTTCAATGCCTAGATTTTTCAGGGTCTTTACCATGAAAGGGTGTTGAATTTGTCCAGTGCTTTGTCTGCAACTATTGAGATGATCATAGTGTCTTTGTTTTTGCTTCTGTTTATGTGGTGACTCACATTTATTGATTTATTATGTTGAACTATTCTTGCTTCCCTGGGATGAAGCCCACTTGGCCATGGTGGTTCAACATATACTGCTGAATTCTGTTTCCTCATATTTTATGGAGGATTTTTGTATCTATATGCATAAAGGATATTGATCTATAGTTTTTGTTGTTGTTTGTATTCTTTTCTGGCTTTGGTATCAAGGTAATATTTGTTTCATAGAATCAATTGGGGAGGATCCGTTCCTTCTAGATGTTATGGGATATTCATGTGAATCATACTCTTGGTTTTAATAACATATCATTGAGGAATGGAAACTATACTAGAAAAAGTTACACAATGTTTTTCAACAGATAGGCTATTGGCATTTAGTCACAATAGTTCTTTATTTTGTGGGATTCTCACTGCCATTTCAGGATACTTGACATTCCTGCTACTAAATAGCAGCAGTATTTCCTACTTATTCAGTTACAAAGATAGGAATAAAGAATTGAAGAATAAAAAAGCCCCTTCTTGATTAAAAGGCCATGAAGGCTATGTTAAATAGTTCAATGAAAATATTTCAGATTGTATATGAAGTCAGCACATTGTGCCCCATGATTGCACCAATGTACACAATTATGATTTAATTTTTAAAAAGCCCCTTCTCAACAAATACAACATATTTCCTCATGATTCCTGGAGAAGGAAGGTGGCTGGTTTCAACTTCATTAAATACACCTATAGAAGTAGAGGGAGTCCTAACTACCTGAAGTGTTAAGAGAAGTAAGAGAGGAAATTTAAAGGTATCGATACATAATGAATTAGAAATAGATACTTAGCTTAGGTTATAGGTCAGTATTATTAAAGCCATTTCTTCTTGTGATTTCTTTATTCACCTGATATTCCAGTAATTGTTTCTTGGTATTACTTATATATTTGTTTATTTATTTATTTCGTGGCTTGATTACTTATTTATTTATAGTTACAAAAGCATACTTCTTAACAAGAATTTTTAAAAAAGGATAAAGCTTACACACAAGGGTATATACTGGAAAAGTGAAACTCCCCTTTTCTATCATTCCTTTTCTACTTCTCAGCAACATTTTCTCTACCAAATTTTAAATAACATTTTTGAGAATTTCTGAATTTTCATTTTAATCTCATTTTAAGTTTAAATTCTCTGTGCAAGGATGAATCTATCTACATGAAAGTTCAGAAAATGCTGCTAGTTCCGTCATTATATTAAACAGTACAGGGGAAAGTAACATTTCAAGGAAGTAATGATCTCATTTGTGATGATACTTCCTTCTTCTCCCCCTGGGCCTTCTAACCCCAAACCTGACCTCTTCAATTTGGGAAAATTGTGTTGTGCATATACAGTTCAATCTAATACAACAAGTAATTTTCAGTTCCCTATACTTGTAGTACACTACCTTACACTTCACTATAAGTGAAGGTAGTGAGTGACAGCTCTCACAATGATCACTGTTTAGGTAACTGGACTACCCATTATAAAACATGTGTTTTACCTGTGTTACACCTACTGACACCCTCTCCCCCAACCTAATCAAATCTAGTTTGCCTAAGAGTCATGCTATCAGTGTTCTATGGCTTAACAGAGTAATTTGATTTCAAATCACAAAAGCTTAAAGTGTCTCAGAGATTAAAAGTTCAATATGAGTAATTAAATCATCGAAGGAAATATGATCAAAAGTATTCACGTGGGAAGCTTAATTATGATAAATGTTTTTGAAAGAGGGATAAAGTGCATTCAAGTCACATATGTATATTTGGCAATGGCTTTCGGAATATTATATATTCCATTCTTTTGTGTTTGTTGATTTTTATTTTTTTTCTTTGCTATGTTTGCTAAAATCTTTCTTGGTGTTGGTGGTATAAGGAGAAAATGTAATGGATAATTACTAGAATGAAAGCAAGGTACAATCTGATCAGTTAAAGGAGACAATTTGGAAAAAGGCTTCCTTAATTATGCTTTCATCCTTGTCAAGGCCTACCTCTGGGTTTTGGCTTATCTAATTAACTTTTTCCTCCCCAAAGCCTTCAATTCCAAAAGGATAATTTTCACATCAAGAAATTTTACTGTACATTTTCTAAAAATCCACAAGTTTAGGGAGTGTATGATTCCTCCATACACCTCACTTGATTAAGACAGTCTATGTTATAATAAGAAATGATTCACTGTTGATCTACAATAAAAAAAAATTAGGCCATTCATACTATTATTAACTAATTGATTATATAGATGATTAAATCTCATATAGATTAATAGATTCATTTTATTTTTTCCAAATAGTAGCCTTCTCCCTAAAATGTTGAATGACATGTTGTGTATAATAGTGTACTTTTCATTAAAATAAATTACTTTCTAATAAAAAGGCCCTGACTAGAAAATCTGACATGATAACTTGTCTACTTACTTTTTATTTTAAAACAAGCATTATAAGGTAAAATGAGTAAGTGAACATTTTCATTGAAACAAAGAATATTCTTTAGCAAAAATCTCAAAACTGTGTATGGTCTGATGTCTTATAAAGCTTTGGCATTAAATCCAACTGAACTACAAGTGGGATTTATGGAAATTAGTTCCTACCCCCTTAGGCATTTGTTCTCTTCTTGTTTATTGAATGTCTCACAGACTCTGTAAAGAAAATAAAACATTTTCTCAAAAAGGATTAAACTGTTATGTACCTTATCATTTGGGGGTATAGGAAAAGAAGAATCTCCTACTAACACTTAGCACTTCTTAAATAAAAGTTGATGATGATGATTAATACAGTGTGCAGTGGGGACTAATCTCCATCTTTATTATGTTGGCTTGGCCTTTATATACTGTAGGAGATGGTTATACACTATGTATGCCAGCAGTGTGAGCAAATGTTGATTTATGTGGCACAGAAAAAGTATGATTTAAAAAATATCTACTAGTGATCATTACTCATTGTTGATATATCGCCAGTATGCTAATATTTTGACCTCACTATGAAAACTTTAGAGTTAAGCAACTAGAGGCAATATGTCAAGACTTGGTGATGTCTAAGTCTAACTTATCTGAGTGATAAGTTGTTAATGGTTAGTGATACAGTTTCAAGGACCATAAATCTCTATTTTTCATTGCTGGCACGTGCTAAAGTTAGACTAAGAATTTCTTTATTATTCAGCTTTTTTTATTTGTTAACATAGCCCAAGTTTCAGTTTGGAGGTAGTAAGTCTAAAGTGCTCCTCTCTCCATTATCTGAATGGATAAACCTGCTTCTATTTTAATGTTATTAAAACAATTAAACATTACCTTGCTCGCTTACTTCCATTAACTCTTCCAGCTCATTTGCATTTGTGTACTCTCTGCTCTCCCTCCAATCACAATCTCAGGAAATGTTATTACCCTTATCAAATGCTAGCCTTTCCTGCTCTAGATGTCATCCACTGCTTCTCAAAGACTTTGCTTCTTGTTTCTTCTTTTGCAATATCATTTTCTCTTTGTCTTCTCTATCAGTTCAGTGAACACATAAATAGTTATTATCTTCACTTTTCAAAAAGAAAAATAAAAAATTCATACTTCTCACTTTTCATTTTATTAACTCCTGAATTTCTCTGATCTCCTTCACAGTTAAAACACTAGAAAAAGAAATCATCTACAATCACATCTTCAGTTCCCTTCATGTTTCTTTTTTTCCCACTACAATCTTTCCAAAATGATTCCACATCTTATGGAAGCTGCTTTTATTATGATAGATTTGCCAAATTTAATAATTACTTGTTTGAATTTACTTTCTTGATCATTCAATAGCATTCAACATAGTTGACACGTCCTGAAACATTTTTCTTTTTCTTACTTTCTTTCTGCTTTACTTTTTTCTTGCATTTTGAATTCTCTTTCTCCAGCTTCTTTGCCTTGAATATAAGTGTCACAGGGCAATAAGGTGCAGTTCTAAGCCCTTTTCTCTTCAAATATTTTTTTTCTAAATAATTAATCTCATCCATAACAATGGTTTTAAATAATATCTATAAAATCCAAAATACATATCTCTATAACTAAAATCTGTAAACTTATAAATAGCTATCCATTGGGTTCCTTCTCGTGGATGAGAAACATCTTAAACTTAACAGAACCAAAGCAAAATACTTAATATTAGTCCAAAATCTTCTTCTTGTTGTTTTCATTATGTCACTAGATTCAGCCATTACTGACCCAATTGCTCAAGCCAATACTAAGCAGATATTATTGATTCCTCTATTTCCCTCACTGCAATACACAATTCACTAACAGATCCAGTGCTATTATTTCCAAAAATATAGTCCTTCCTCACTCAATACTCTCCCCCCATCATATAGAATATTCTTTTACAAATGGAAGCCATGTTGTCTCCATTTCCATCCTCAATCTTTAGTACTTTACTCCAGTGACTTCTGACACTGAATGAACTCTGGATTCTGACTTTATCCTGAATATTTCTGATCTGGTACCTCTGCTTCTCCTTGCAAAACTCCTCCTTCTGTGGCCTTCACTTTCAACTATAACAACATTTATTTCTCCTATTTCTCATTCACCCCTTAGCACAGCCTTCTTTTTTTCCATAGATTCTTCTCTCTTCCTGAATTATTCACCTCCTAATCTTTTAGTAGTTGTATCCTTCTTGTCATTGAAGGCTGGAGGTACACTTCAGCTCATACACTGTAGCCCCACTTAGTTCTTAGTTCAAATTTCATTTATATGGAGATAGACTTTTTAATCACTTAATCTAAAAATGTAAAAGAAAAAGAAAAGAAAAAGAAACTTACAACACATTTGGAGTAATTTGACAGAATTTGGGGAGGGACAAAAATTATATGAGTATGTTCAAACCCTACATTTTAAATATTCACAAAAATTATTTATAACATTATTAATTTTTGTCCCATATCTCTCAGAAAATAACTTCTCCAGACTCACAGAAGTTGACAATCACTCAATTTTCAGCAGTTAGTGCAAAATTAATAACACATAAACACATATTTGTTGAGCAATAAAAAGTGAATAAAGCAGAAAGATCATGTGACTTGAAATCAGAGAACTCAAGTTCAAGTCCTGGGTCCGTAGGACACTATAATTTTGAGCAAATGTACTTTAATCTTAATCCTTAAACAGGAGGTCACTGACAACCTTAGTGTTGCAAGCATATCGCTCTGCAACAAAGCTTGCGGTTGACAAGATCTAGCTGTGCATTGATCTATTTATTCCAAAGTATTTTTAAATTTCCCAGGCTTGGGAAGTAATCATACAAAGATTGTGAGAAATTTGAAAGATGGAGAGCAAAACAAATATAAAAGTAACCAGAATTTGAGAGAAAAAGACAATGCTGAAAGATTAAAACTTGAAATAAAAAACAATATACTCAGAGAGCTAAGAGAAGACATGCAATGCAACGGGGGAAAAAACACTAGGATTTCATTTAAAAAGCAGGGAGAATTTTTGAAATGTATAACTCTAAGAAGAGAAAAGGAGGAAAATCAATAAAAAGATTATAGGACAAATTTCAAAAACTCATCCAGTAAAAAAAGAAAAATATATATTATTATACTCAGGTTTTTGGCTTGATCCTTTAATAGAGACAAACATAAGTATGGCTTAAATAAGACAGGCTAATTTCTCTTCCCACCACCCAGCTTCCACACACAAAGTTCAGTCTGATCAGCAACTTAGTAGGGCATTTATGCTTAATGAAATTACCTTGTGACTAGGTTGATTCTATTTTCTTGCTACCTCATTCCCTAGAATTTACCCATGGTCTAGCAATACAACATACATATTCCAGAGAGCTAGGAAGGGAAAAAGGCAGCTTCCTTTCAAGTACAATACTTTGCATAAACGAAGGCTGTGCTTGTTTCTTGCTCACGTATCCCTTAGCCAGAACTTAGTCCCATGGCAATACCTGATGAGGAGGAGGGCATAGTTGGATATCCATTTGCCAAGCTACAAATCAGTTTCTATAAATTCAAGGAGAAGGGAAAGATTAGATAATGGAGATAATTAACATTCTGTGTCATAAAGAGAGAAAAGAGAACACAATTACATGACCATACCAGGAGTTCCAATACCCAAACAACAGTAATCCCATGAGAGAACAAAAGAAAACAAGATGAAAAAAAAATCATTAAATATGTTAAAGAAAATTCAACCATTTGCCCAAGAAAATACATGAAAGTGAACCCACATCAGAGTACTTCATTAGGAAACTTTGGAATGCTAGCCACAATGAAAATATTCTGCAAGATTTCAGGTGAGGTGGGGAGTAGGCCATATATAAATGATTAGGATTAAGAATGTCTTTGGAATTTTTAATAGGAGATTGGAAGCTAGAAAAGAAAAAAGCAATGCATCAGAAAATTCTGAATGAAAGCATAATTGCCAAACTAGAATTATTTTATCTACTCAATGTAAAAATTATAAGGCAGTTTATAATAAATTTATCATGTCCCTTTGCTAAGAAAGTTACTAGAGCATACGATCTTTCAAAATACTAGGTAAATGAAGAGATTAAGAATCAAGAGGAAAGGGGAATCAGGAGATTCAATAAACGAGAGGTTAGAGGAAGACCCGTAATGGTGGTGTAGGGAAACCCCAGGATGACATCTGGTCATAGGCATAAAGGCAAATGAGTCCAGACTGAAGGAGGTTAAAATGTTCAGGAATTGAAAGCAAGATGCAACTGAAAGATCTTTCCACGTACCTGAACATCTTATAGAAAATTTAGACAACTGTTATAAGAGTTTTGACTTAAATTTAATAAGTGCATAGAAAAACAAGCATACCAGAAGCAAATCAAATAAGGGGCAATAGGAAAGATATTTATAAGTGGATGATGTGGAAAAGACAAAAAAAAAAAAAAAGAAAGAAAAAACAAACTTGAATTCTCATTAGAAAAGTGGATCAGTGCTGAAGCTTAATATGTGAAATTGTCACAAAGTAGCCTGTAACTGTGAGACATACTATTTAATATTTGGATAAATCAAATTAAAATCATTGTGTACTTAATTGCCAAATAATGAGCTTCAGAGTTGTTAAATGAAGAGCTAGGGGAATTTTCAGAGCACCTATGTTGCAGCGAGCCACATACTTTTCGGCTTGGTCAGAAAGTCTGTAAGCTGACCAGGTAAGATGAATGGACACCACTCTCGTAGTCTCATGTACGGCACAAGTGTAATTTATCCTGCATAATAGAAAAGAGAGATGATGTCCATTTAGTCTGCACAAAGAAATTCCAGTGGAAAATGATTACCCTTAGCTCATCACAGCATAGTCTTTACTTTCTTCTCTCTTCAGTTTCTCTCCTTTCCATCCACACACAGAAACACAATAGCAAATTCAATCAGCTGTGGCTTGGAATTATCTATATTCAGAACAAATCACTGAGAGCCGCTCAGCCTGAGTTTGTCTTTGTCTCTCAAAAAAAGGAACAGAAAAAAAGGAGGAAGAGGGAGTGAATAGGGTATATGCCAATGGCACAAATGCAAAGGCTCCCAAATAATCTCCCTACATGCTTGTTTCCCTGTTCTCTGATGTCTAATTGGAAGCAGTGAATATCCAACACCCCACTGTTTCTCAGAAGTTTCATTAGAGCCAATGTGGTTCTGAATTAGAATAAGTGCAACATCTGCCATTGATGTCTGTGTTTTGCAGGTGTCATTGCCAAGTGCCAATGCTAGGCAGTGTTTGCTCACCACTGCCCACGTGAGACCAAACCCACACTTAATAAGACAGGGACTGCATTGTCATGACATATGTGCCATAATATTCTCTGCATTTAAGCCCCAGAAGCATGGTTATTTAGCAAACACAGTCTTTTGCTATAATCATAGCAGTTTTTCTTCCGGCAGTAAAAGTCTCACCAACTACAGTTAGGCATAGTCTGCTTTCCAATTACTTGCTGATGCTATGCCAAGTACAGAGTAATATTTTCATATATCATTAAACAAATGCAGTTGTGCTCCCCAAACAGGTTTCAGTTTGGCTAAACTACATCCATTATAGCTTTCATAAATGGCACGCCCTTCAGCTTGTAGTTTCTTTTTCCTCATAAATATTTAAACTGCACAGATAATACTTCAACTTCCCAGCAAGTGCTGCATTAGCTGAGCAATCTTTAAAGCATAAAAGTTTGTAGCCAGAGAAAACTAGGAAGAGAGAAATGAGTTGTACCACTAGCAAAAAACATACTACTTTGTTATATTTCTTTTTCCCAAGAAATACTCTCACTTCTTTTCTCTCTCTCTGTATATGTTGTAATAATGTGAGAGATCTGTATATCAATTACGGTATATTTAAGTACATTAGGAACTAAAAATTTACATTAAAAGGTGAGCAATAGTCTACTTTCCAAAGACTTACGATTATACGTCATTTTTGAAAAGTGGAAAAATTAAACCTGAGAGTTGAGGTGTAATTGTCATTCTGTAGTGAAAGGATAAGTAATGCTATGTTTTTTTGTCAAAATAAAGTCTGAGGTGAAAGAAGGACATTTTTACATAGTAGGTGAACTTCTTTGGTTGAGTTATTCAGGGAACATTTGGTTGGTAGAAACCAAAACCCATCCCAGCTAGCATAAATGAAGGGAGATTTATTTATTTATTTATTTTATCATTAAACAAATGCAATCGTTTAAACTAATTAAATGCAAGGATGAGTCACAGAATCCAACTGTAGAAGTCATGAGCAGTGGAAGTCATGGGCAGCGGCTGTCTCCTCTTTCTTCTAGGTAAACACCAGACTCTGTTCACCTCTCCCTCTGCTCTTCTGCATTCTCTCCGGAAGAACTTCTGCAAGGTTCTTAGTTTCATTTTCCTCATAATTTCAGTTTACCACAGATTTGGGATTAATATTAGGACCAGCTCTCACCACGGCTTTCTACAACCCCATAATTTGAGGGACATCACAAAAAATGCTTTGCATAATTCAGTCCAAATTCTTGAGAGAAATAGAGCTGAATGAGACTAGGTCAGGTACACAATTCAGTCTAGTCACCTGAAACCAACATGGATTACCAAGTTTAACTTTGTCAGAGTACAAGTTAAAGAAGAAAAAATGAATGAGAAAGATATTCAGCACATCTATTACCTAACCTCCAAGAAAATTATTTAAATTTTGAGTTTGAGTTTGAGGTTTTGGATGTAAAATTATTCCAGAACAATGACACATTTCACATTGAAATTTATAGATTATATTCATATACATTATCCTATGTGGTTTTTATGACATCCTTATGGCATAAGGAAGGAAGACGATGGCTCCACACTTTAAAAGCACAGTAGTGAAGGTCAGGAAGGTGGAACACACTGGCTTTTGGATGACTCTTTGGACATAGCCTCTCTAAGCATTTCTGAGTGTACCTAAATATTCCAAACACCTTAGCAAATTAACCAGGCTCTTATAGTTTAAAAAAAGGGCTGGATTCCACATCAATGCCAGAGTCTGCAGATTTAGAATTTTGTGATGTGAAATATTTTGATCTAGTGATTAGAAGATAAGAAAAATAATTACTGGAATCTCTATCTTTTTAAAATGGTAATTGTGGTAAACACACTTAACATGAGATCTATCCTTTTAACAGATTTTAAGAGTGCACTACAAGTATTGTTAGCTATCGGCCCAGCATTGTAGAGCGGATCTCTAGGATTTACTCATCCTGCTTAACTGAGCTTTCATAACTGTTGCTGGAAGCCTCAAGTAGTTCTTGAGTGTCCAGGATGAACAATGGGCTGTGTCTTCAACCTTGTCATAGGAAAAGCAGATGGACCTTGTGAATTCAACTACATTATTTTTTATTTTTTATTTTTTAAACATTTCACCTTAATATGAGGATACAAATGTTTAGGTTACATTGTTTTCACTTCTAGGGTAAAGTTCAATCTATACTTGTGCCCTTCACCCAGGGGATGTGCTGAACACCCTCACCTTGTGCACATTAGGTGAAATTCCACCAATTACTCTTCTCTACTCTTCTTCTCTCTTTCTCCTTTCCCTTCCCCCTGGCCAGACTATATTTGTGTTTTTTCTTTTCTGTGGGTGTTGACTACAGTTTTTTTTCCTTTTGTCCCCCTTAAATGCAGCTACCCAGAGGACCTCAGTGTAGGCATTCTTCCTTTCTTTGGGATGCCATGCCATTTCTCACTCCTTTTCTCTTGCCTCCTACATCTTTCCTTCCCTCAAACCATCTCTTTCCTTCTAAAATATGAAATTACCTTATATCCTTAAAAAAGGACTGTATTCATATACATGTTATAGGCAGAGAAAGAAGTAACACCATCTATTTATCCTGTCCACTTTTCCATACTAGTCTACTTGAAGAATGCTTTCAAGCATTAGCTGATTGTCAACTTGCATGTGGATTAAATTTAGCATAAGCAAGCAGTATTCTGCTAAACTGGTAAAATTATTAAATAAAAGGTATGCTCTTAATAGTTAATATAGGATACCAGACTTAAATCTAGATTTTCCTGCATCAGCCAAGTTGCATGGCTATCCTTCTAGGATGGATGTAATATTAATGGCTCCTTCTAAATACAATTCAAATGTATAAATCCTGACATCCCTGTCTTGGGGTAGACTAAAATAATGTGGTAAATAATATGAATTTCAAGGGTTGGAACAGGATGAGTATAACTACAATAGGAAATATTACATTGGTGCAAAAGTAATTGTGTTTTTTCCATTGTCAAAATTTGGTATTCAATACTGGAATATATTCTTAGGCAATGTAGTTACGTTATGCATCATTTTAATGTGGATGTCCTGCTTTACATTTTTTTGCTAATGACTTGCCATTTATTTTTTATTTATTTTGGACTATGAAAATAATGTTAATTTGAGCAATTTTCGTATTCAAGTTCAAAATGGGTCATAAAGCAGTGGAGACAGCTTGCAACATCCACAACGCTTTTGGCCCTGAACTACTAATGAACATATATGGTGCAGTGGTTATTCAAGAAATTTTGCAAAGGACATGAGAAACTTGAAGCATAGTGGTTGACCATTAGAAGTTGACAACAACCAGTTGAGAGCAATCATCAAAGCTGATGCTCTGACAGTTACAAGAGAAGTTGCAAAAAAATTCAACGTTGACCATTCTACAGTGGTTTAGCATTTGAAGCAAATCTGGAAAGTGCAAAAGCTCTATAAGGGGGTGTCTCATGACCCGACTGAAAATAAGGGCGATCATCATTTTCAAGTGACAGCTTCTCTTATTGTACACAACAACAATGAACCATATGTCCATCAGATTGGATCTTGTGATGAAGAATGGATTTCACAGAACAACTGGCAATGACCAGCTCAGTGGTTGGACTGACAGGAACCTCCATAGCACTTCCCAAAGCCACGCTTGCACCCCAAAATGGGTCATGGTGACTGTTTGCAGTTCTGCTCCTGGTCTGATCTACTACAGTGAAACCATTACCTCTGAGAAGTATGCTCAGCAAATCAATGAGATGCATTAAAAACCTCAAAGCCTACAGCTGACATTGGTCAACATAAAGAGCCTGATTCTTCTCCACAGAAACACCCGACCACATATCACACAACCAGTGCTTCAAAAGTTGAATAAGTTGGGCTATGAAGTTTTGCCTCATCTTCCATATTCACCTGACCTCTTGCCAACCAACTGCCAATCATCTTGACAACTTTTTTTTTCAGGGAGAAGGCTTTCACAACCAAGGATACAGAAAATGCGATTCAAGAGTTTGTGGAATCCCAAAACATGGATTTTTATGCTACAGAAAAAAACATTTCTTGTTGAAAACCATGTGTTGATTGTAGTAGATTTTTTTTTTTTTTTTTTTTGAGACAGAGTCTCAAGCTCTTGCCCTGGGTAGAGTGCCATGGTGTCACAGCTCACAGCAACCTCCAACTATTGGACTTAAGTGATTCTTGTCTCAGCCCCGCAAATAGCTGGGATTACAGGTGCCCACCACAATGTCCAGCTATTTTTTGGTTGTATTTGTCATTGTTGTTTGGCAGGCTAGGGCTGGATTCGAATTTGTGAGCTAAGGTGTTTGTGACTGGTGCCTTAGCTGCTTGAGCTATAGGCACTGAGCCAGTAGTTCCTATTTTGATTAATAAAGATGTGTTTGAGCCTAGTTATAATTATTTAAAACTCATAGTTCAAAACCCCAATTACTTTTGTAACAACCTAATACTTTGACATGGAGCCAAGCCCAGAATTTTCAGTATTTTCTACCTATCTCATTTGTTAAAGACTAGCCTGGTTCTTTTACCACATATTAATGAGAAATGAATGTTCATTACCTTAGGAATATTTGACTTGTAAGACTATCTACTTTAGGAGATATAACTATCTCCTAAACTAACATGATTTTGCAATTTATTAATAGTGATTTTTGAAGAGAAAGGCTTTTTACTTTTTATCGCACAAAATATCAGTTTTTATTTTAAATTAATGTTTTATGTGTCTTGTCTAAGAAATCTTTGCTTAACCCAAAACCACACTTTTCCACTACATTTTCTTCCAAAGGTTTTAGAGTTTTAAATTTTACAGTTAAGTCCATGATCCATTTTTAATTAATATTTTTTGTAATTTTTGTATATTCTGTGATACAATGGCTATTTTTCAAGTGTTATGTATTGATTTTTTTGGATGTGGACATTCACACTGTTTTATCTATTGATCATATAAAGGACTTAGAATTGAATCTACTTTGAGGCTATTATGAATAAAGTCCTTGTGAACTTTTGTAAGCAAGTTTTTGTGTGAATCTGTTTTTCATTATCCCGAGTTGTACTTACAAGTGGAATTGCTAAGTCATAGGGTAACTCTACATGTAACTTCTCAAGGAACTGTCAAAAGGTTTTTGTCAAACAGACGTACTATTTATATTCCCAGTAGGAATATATGAGGGTCCCATTTTTCCACATCCCTGCCAACTTGTGTCTGTCTTATAATTATAGTCATTCTAGTGACTGTGAAGTAGTATCTCATTGTGATTTTGGTTAACATTTCCCTAGTGACTAATTATATTGGACATATTTCATGTACTTTTTGGTTTCTTGCATACATTTTTTTAGAGAAGTGTCCATTCAAATTCTTGGAACATTTTCAATTAGGTTATTTATCTTTTTGTTATCAATCTGTAAGAATTCTTTATATATGTTGGATACTAAACTCTTATCATATAATAGGATTTGAAAAATATTTTCTTCCATTGTGTGAGCCGTCTTTTGCTTTTAAATAATGTCCTTTAATGCAAAAAGTTTTTTATTTTACAAAATCCATCTTTTCTATTTTTCTTTGGTTGACTATGGTTTAGATGTTATACTTAAGTAACTATTGCCTAATCCAAGATCATTTAGACTAGAAAATGACATTTGAGCTATCTTCAAGTTTTCTGACTCTTTCATCTACTCATATCTACTATTGATTCCCTTTAATAATTTTTTTATTTCAGTTATTGCACTTTTCAACTCCAGAATATCTGTTTGATTCTATTTTACAATTTCTTTCTGTTTATTGATATTCTTTTTAGGTGAAAGATCATTTTAATACTTTAGTGTTTAGACATAATCCTTTAATTCTTAAGACACATTCAAAATAAATTATTTAATATCTTTGTTTACTAAATCCAATATCTGGATTTTGTCATGAATAGTTTCTATTGACTACTTTTTTCCTTCATAAGGCCATAATTTATTGTTTCTTTGTGTGTCTCGCAATATGTTTTTGAAATTGGACATTTTATTTAATATAATTTGGCAACTTTGGAAATGAAATATTTTGTCCTTATTAGCATTATTATTTTGCTGTTTATTGTTACTGTTGTTGGTTAGTGACTTTTCTGATGTGATTCTGTAAAATCAGAATTCTTTATCATGTGTGACCCCTGAAATCTTTTCTTGGTGTCTTAGTAGTCAAGTAATAATTAGACAGAGATTTCCTCAGATACCTGAAACCAGTAGTCTCCTTGATTTTAGCAAGGGGCTCTGTATGTTTTCTTGGATATGCCTTCAACATTTATCCAGATAGTTTTCAATGCTGCCTTAGTCTTTATTTCTTGAGTAGAGTCTCAAGATTCAGCATAGGAAAGAGTTTAGGGCTTTCTCAGGTCCTTCCTGAGCATGCACAGTTCTCCAGGTATAAGAACAGCTACACTTACATGTGTGGCATGCTGTATACCTAGTATTATGCCATGACCTTTCAAAACCATATCCAGACACCTCATGCCACATTATTTGCAGCTAGCCTATTATTTGTATCAATTATTATCTATCTCCTGAATATTCAACAATTGCCTCTTTTTTAGAAAAATGTTCCTATTTTTCAAGAACTTGCATAGGGTCATTATTATATTTTCTTTCAATATTTGGTAGAATTTAATAGTAAATCCATATGATCCTGAAATATTATTTATAGGAAAGGGTTTTTTGTTGTTGTTTTTGTTTTTGTTTTTTTCCAGCTTCCTTGCCTTTATTTTTTCTTTCTTTTATAAAATCATAAAGAGTAGATCATGTATACATTAATGCATTTATGGGGTACAATGTGCTGATTTCATATACAATTTGGAATGCTTACATCATACTGGTTAATATATCCCTCACCTCATTTACTTAATTATTGTGTTAAGCATTTATACTCTATACTTAATAGATCTGACGTGTACCCTTGCACTATGCACCATAGGTGTGATCCCACCATTCACACTCCCTCCATCTGACCTCCCCCTCCCCCATCCCTCTTCTTCCTTCATCCTGGGCCATAGTTATAATATATTCTTCATATGAAGTGTGAGTGATTGTAAATTAGTTTCGTAATAGTACTGCGTACATTGATACTTTTTCCTCCATTCTTGAGATACTTTACTAAATAGGATATGTTCCAGCTCCATCCATATAAATCTA